>CM021103.1:266528519-266585853 GCA_007115665.2 Sequoiadendron giganteum
ATCAATCCTCTCTCTTATCATGGCTTTCTAAGGAATACCAAATGCACACACACGCTACCTATCCTTTTCTCTCTATTTTTTCAATAGGAACTATGAAGCTTTATTATTGCAGGTTGTAACTCTTTTGCATTCTGAAAATATACTCAATCCCACACTCCTTATCACTGCCACATAATTTTCAGGAGCATTTATAGGTTCAATGAAGCTTTCTTGTATGGATGTGATGTCATAATGTTGAACATAAATACTTGAATTATGTGATCCATTTTTATTTAGTGATGTTGTTCCATATGCAAAATTGTTATTTATTATTCAAACTTGCATACTCATAGAAGATTTTGAAATATGTGATACCTTTATGATGATGTTTGAGGCTTCTCCAACTGTTTTAGTTGCTATTTTGATTATGTACTTTAGTTATGTATGCCTATTCACTATCACAATCCATGACAATGTACTCCTTGTTGCTTCATATGCAAGTATCACTTGTAGTCACCTTGATGAACATGTTTATGACAAATTCCCATGTTGGCACCATCGCAAACAACATAGAAAGCAACACATTCCTTGCTGCCCTTTTCAATGAGAACACTTCAAACATCACAATTAGCATAAATAAAACATCACATGGCAGCAAAAAAGCACTCAAACTTGATAGCAATAGAAGTATTCAATATGAAAATGATGCATTTTATTTTGTTCTGTACTAAATTTGGGAATTCAAATGAGCTCTTGTCCACTCATAATTTTAAATTCATTTCCCTTTGGATTAACTATTATGAATGGTCAATTATCTTAAATCTCTTGCAGTTGCTTTATGATTTACTCTTTTAGTGAATGTTTCCTTTTGAGCAATTATGAATGTGTTTCCTTTCTCAAACCCCTCTTGAAATTAAGGGGCAGCATGTTGAGCTCAACCCTTGTGGGAGCCAATTTTTTCACCACAGGTTGTAATGTCTTCAGTAATGGATCAACAACATGATTTATCCTATACCTGCACAGTGAACAAACATGTTAGATAAAAACTAGTGAAGCTCAATGCTCTTGTGATATTTTATTTTCCAAGCTCTCTTGCATACAAATGTTTGTAGATATAATGCATCATAGGAAATATATTATATTTCTATTGATAGAGCACATAGTGAAATTCATATTTGAAGCTCTAGCATCTTTTCTCATCATGATGTAGGTTCACTCAGGATTGGGAGTAGGTAGGAGCATTAGCAATGAAGACCAACACCAAACACCAACACGAAATGATGGATATGTTTTTTATTATATGATTCTTTTCCCTTTCTTCATCTTTAGTTGTATAGCTCATACCTTATGATGTGTTTGCTCAGCTACTCCCACAGCTTGTGTGGGACACTTGATCTCTCTTTTCTTTCTAATGAATGTGAAAACAATATTTTTCAATCTTGTGCAATTTTTTATATCTCCTTTGCAACATGTATGCAACATTGTGAAATGAATAAATCGTTAAAAAATTGAATGAAAGTAATATCCTTATATCTCATTTAATATCTTTTATGTTGTAAAATACTGAATGGAAAATTGAATGCTCTCTTTTTTTATAACACATTGCACAATACTTGAATAAAATCTTTTATTTTAAACTTCAATGTATGTAATGGTTAAGAAAAGTAGAAATAAATTGAAATCTTTCACCTTAAAATGAACATAAGTTGTTTTATCTCTGTCAATTTGAGTTGTAGGTGAAAAATTGGTAACATGTAGTTCTACTAAGAAATACACAGCACTTAAGCTAGGGTTGTAATTGCATGTGAGTCAGTTTAATACTTTGCTTGGTTCCAAAACATTTCCAAACACACATCAACAAGTTTCTCAAAATTGCAAACCCTTTGGTTTAAGCATGGATACCCTTTGAAAAGTCTTGATATTGATGCTTGTCCTAAAGATTTTATCCTTAGAGACTTCTAAGTGTTTTGTCTTATATCTAAATACATTCTTTCCAAAGTTAACATAGGTAACTATTCCCCTAACTTCATGGTTTTCACATAATGGACTTTATGAAATGAAGGATTTTATTGGAATAGACATTTTAGTTTGAAATTTAAGCAAGATATTGTATGTGGTAAAAATAACTTCATTAATCCAATATTAAATCAAATGACCACCCCACATTGATGTATGTTCAAAATTTGACTCCCCAAAACAAGAAAATTGAGACAAGGAAAGTATTGCAAAACATTGAGTTCAAATTCTATTGTCCAAACTATTGAGTTCCATTATCTAGAATCATTGAATTCTATTGTCAAAAATCATTGGATCTTGTTTCCAAAATCATTTGAGTTCTATTTTACCAACATCATTGCATCCTTAGGGTTTGATCACTTTAGAGGTATAGCACTATTATCACTACCTTGGTCTTGCAAAACAAAGGTTCATTTTAGGTTAACATTTTGGGTCAAACATTTCATCCACCCTTTATCATATTTCACCAGTTCACTTCACCAAACTTTATAAACTTTTGGACACACCAACACTTGGGACTTAGGAATCATCAAACCAATCCCCTTACTTAGCTATATTGTGTGTGAAATGGATCCTTTTCCATGCACTTAGTTGAGTTGGCTATCAGATTTTGTGGATGAATTTATCTTGAAAGTCACAAGTCTACCTTCAGGATTTACAATTCCATTAACACCTTTCATCAAAACATGAAACCTCTTTGTCTAAAAGTGTTATCCCAAAAATTTTAGAAATTCCATCCCCTATTATCATTCACCATTTTCATCATCCACTTCCACCATTGGTCCAAAAAGGTCCCTTTTGCCAAAATTTGAGTCAACTAGAGAGTTTCAACATTATAAATTCAACATACCTCCCCCATAGGTGACCCACAATTAATGGTTACAACAAGATCACAACACAAGAGAATCACACATCTACCAAAAATGCTCCTAACCCACAAGGATTTTATCCAAAGAGTCATTCTACCTCTTCACAATAAACACTAATTTCATTGGACAAAGGGTATGAGGAAGAAGATGTCACAAACAACCCACTTGAGCTCACTAAGGAAGAACTCCTTTAATATAAACAAAAACATCAACCCTTAAAAGTCTAGTCTTAAAACTAGACTAGGAACCAACTTGGTATCACTTCATGTCTAGGAACAAATACCACTTTGGGCACTCACAACATGACCATTCCCTTAAAAACCACAATTCCATAAAATCTTCTACAAATACCACTTACATTTCAAAACACCATTGTCAGCCTCCTACAATGATTTAACAATTAAGCCCTTACAATTATGATTCAAAGATTGGACATCTAACCTGAATAGCTATTTCAATCATCATGAAGGTGCATTTAACTTGTCAATCCATGGATGTGAACTTGAAATGGGTCAGCACAGTATGTGCACTAGGAATCCAAAATAGCCATAGTCATCCTACAGCTAAGAAATACACAATGCTGAAAGTAAATTGCTTGGCAGGAAATAACATAAGTACTGAGCATCAACCAACAACTATACTAAGCTGAAATGCATGACATAAATGAAAATCTGAGTGAACAAACATGAAACTACTTTGTCTGCTTTGGCTACAAGAACAGTCACATAATGGAATTCTAGTGGCTATAGGAACAGATAGTGTCAGATTCTTAACTAATTACTAAATAGAAAATGACTAACTAACCTAAGGGACAAAATAATCTCCAACTGGGCTCCCTTCAATGAGTATCCCCTAAAACAAATGTAAACTCAAATTCATGAAATTATAACTTCATTTCATTCACTGGAAAACATGAGTACAATTGAGAAAAATGACTGTATTACTGAAAAACTAAGAGTGTGAGTACATCATTAGATTAAGCAACCTTCAAAGAAGGAGCATCCGAGTCTTATTTATCTAATCACCTAGCAAGGCAGTCAACTCTGACAAAACTAGAGGATGCCACATAGAGAAAACATACAAAGTGGAGAGGCGGTTACACATGCGTGGAATTTGATCAAGCATGTTTACCTCCATGCAGATCTAGCATAGTAGTAACGCCTATATTCACTCATCAAAAAATTAAGAGAATTTACAAGAAGGTTACTTCTTTGATTTGGATGAGGAATCTCCATGTCATCGAGAGTCTGCCCTCATTGAATGACCACCTTGTTGATTGGTATTGACTAGCTAGTAGAATCCTCCATAACTGCAGGCCTCTAATTATATCTGCATGGCAATATTAGTATGCACAACAACTGTATATCTATAATGATCTCAAAGTGAAATTCATTAATCACATGCAAAATTAACACAAATAGTTCATATAGCATGTCAATATCATTTAAAAGTTATGAAAATAAGTTCATGTCCAAAGTCTATGGTTTTAGGGAAATATCATAAAAAGGTCAACATCCAAGCATCAAAGTCTACGATGAATGCAACAAATGGACAACACACTTTATCAATAATTAGACCATAAAATAGACTCATCACTCCCCCCAACCTAAGGTCTTGTTGGTCCTCCAGCAAAGGAAGAGTTGTTCTTTTTCTTGTTCAATGCCCTAAAATTTGCAATTGCTAGTTGTCCTACATCAGTTTCTATTGTGTCTGAATTAGGATCCCAATAGAACCCTTGTTGTCTATCCAATTTTCTCCATGTCTATCTCTCTACAACTATTTCATATCATTAGTACTTGAAGTTTGGCACATGCCATAGTAGGATAGGTGGCTGAAAAGTCAATGGAAGCCAAAATTGTCCCTTTTTTCTTCCAATTTGTATATATCTATCAACTCTCTTAAGTGCTACAACATAGTTCTGTGTGGAATGAGGCTCCAATTTCTTTAAATCATTAGTTAGGTTGTTCCACCTTTGTGATAGGTATTCCATTATAGATTCCCCTATGGTTTTTGCTATCTCTTCATATTCTTTATAAACCGCCTCTCTCTCAGACAGGATCCCATTGCCATAGCTTGGTTGGTAAATAATTTTGTGCCAATCCTTGAAAATGTCTCTTGGATTTCTAGATTCAGCCTTGATGGGCAGGGGAATGTTGGATTCAATTTGCCTATAGGTTCTAAATTTCTTTCCCTAACTAACTTCATTCTGTATCCAGGACATGAATGCTCTCAATTGGACATCTACAACATGCAACAATAGATTCCAATCATGGTCTTTGGTCACAAAATAATTATGTAAATAGAATTCACACAACAAATTCTTCATTTCAGGAGGAGCAATATGATAAGCATTGAAAAATTCAAGAGGGGTCTCAATGGAAGGATTCAAACCTGAAACAATCCTTGCTAGCTTAAAAGAAAGACGATTCTCCTTCAAATACATAACATAGACCCTTGGAGGAGTCCTACACTCTAAGATCTGAGGTACTAAGGCTACCATATTATCCACCTTTTTCTTTAAAGAAGCAATTTATTCATTCTTATCCTCAATCTCTTCATCTCTCTTTTGAATTTCCCTCTTTAGCCCACATTTCTCTGCTTTCCATTATTCTTCCCTCTTCTGCACTTCTTTCTATAAGTTTATGGCTACCATGTGCATTGAAGAATCAGAGGGCCTATTTATTCCTACCAAAACATTTCCTGGTACTTTTTCTTGTTCTTCATAGAGTACCAGTTGCAGGGCTTCTGTTTGTTCAGCCAATTCTGGGTGTAGGGGTGTTGAGTGTTCTTCTAGTTCTAGCTGCAAGGCCTCAAGTTCTTGTTCTTGCTGTAGGATGTCAATTTTTTGTTCTTGCAGTAGGAGCTCTTGGTTATGCTTTTATTGCAAGAGCTCCTAATTTTCCTCATGCACTTGGCTTTCAACTTGTTCTGCAATGTCAGTAAGATCCACCAACGTTATGTTTACTGCTTCCTTAAATATGCCCTTTTCCTCAACATTCACCTACTCCATTGGACCTTATGTATCCTCCCATGATGTTTCTCCAGGCTAAGTGCTTCCCTTGGGAGATACACCAAAGGCTGGCCCAACTGGTCTTGATTTTCTAGGAGCGTTTCTATGCTTTTCTTTTGTTGCAGGAAGAACAGTGTCAGCCTTATGTTTCTTAGAGCTTGGCACTTCTTTTTCTACCATTTTCTTTTTAGATTTTCCCTTTCTTATTTCTACCTTCTTCTTCTATGCCCTAGTTCTCATTAGGATGCCAAGAGGGACATCATCATCAGAATCTGGAGAGGAACCTTCTTTGTCTGAATGCTCAGCCTTAAAAGAACTAATCTCTATGGTTTGCTTGGCCACATGAGCGTTTACACTAGGGCTCGCCTCAGAAGTTGAGGCTCTAGGAGTGGCCTAAAAATTGCTCATTCTCATACTAACCCTACGAGGTTGAGGCAAAACCTTAGGTCACAAATGCTCTAGTATAATTTGATCAATATTCGAGAATTCTTCCCAAGATATAGTAGACACATCATGTAGAGACTTCTCAACTAATAATTTGATCAGACAATGGTGGGAAACGGAATTGTCCGTACCTTTCTCAGTCTCGACCATCATGATTGAAAGAAGGTGGTATAGCACATTTGGCACATTCATTCTTCTCTCGTGCCTCATGTGGTTTAGGAGTTTGAAATGCATAGAATGTAGATTCGACTGATGAACTTCATAGGTAATATACTTCACAACATAGATTGCTACCTGCTTCCATGGCTTGGGAAGAGAAATTCTCTTCGCTCCTTGTTTGTCCACACTCAATGCAGGGTTGCTATGTTCTATAAATTTGGCCCTATCTGACTTGGCATCTCTAGTAGTAGGGTAATGTTCACCATTGGTAGGCAACCCTATAAATTTTTCAATCCTTACTTTAGTGGCTATGACCTCCAACCCCTTTATCGTGGCCTTTCCTTTAGACAATGTTTGGGAAAATTCTAATGCAACATCTTCATCAAAACCATTCAACTTCAAGGAGTAATCTAACCATCCCCAATTTATAAACTTGGCCAGGCAAGGTGCATCCTGTAGTAATACATCATGAACCGTGGGTTCATTTTGAATTAACCTGCCTCACATTGTCTACAATCAAAAAATTTCTCTTCAAAGCTTTCCTTCCCGCAATCTTCATCTGAAAACCAAAACTTCACCTTCCTGCAACACTGCCAAATTTCCAAAACTGATATTGTCCCAATTTTAACTTTTGGCTTAAGATTATGACAAGAGAAATAAAGGTAGCAAAGGAGTAATAAATGAAGGCTATGATTAAGAAGAATGGAAGTGGTTGATTTCATTTCACACATACGAGCTGTCATTTCACTCAGAATTCAAATCAGCTCAATAACTTAAAATTTTCTGACTTGAACCAGTATGGAAAGACACATAGACATGGTATTTGCACTTCCCCCCCCCCAACCTAAATTTTCACATGTTTCCTCACATGCGAGGTGGAATGACGATTTGATAGGGGTAGGGAATAATTACATGCTATGGCGAACATTCATATTAATTTACAACAATTAAATGAATGCACTAAAAGAAAATTAAGATATAACAATTGATGCGCACATACCTAAATTTGTGGAAGATTTATTGCAAAGATTATGGAGAAAGTACCAGTCACTTTTCAAGAAATCAATTGAGCAATTAATGAAAGTGGAGAAAAATGAGGTGGAATGGAATGGAGTAAAATGAACTGAAGTGAAATGATGGTGGCATGATGGAAGAGAGAGAAATATGGAATGGATGGACAAATGGGTGAAGAAGTGGACCCCCACACAAGTGGAAGTCTTTATTATGACAAGATACATACCTTAGTTAGCTAGAAGGAGGGACACTAGGTCCACTTCCTTCAACTGTAGGAAGTTTGGGTGTTGCATGCTAAGTGAATTGTTGCAGGAACTCCTCCTTGGAAGTTGGCTTGTGATACAACTTGAGGCGATGACCATTGACAAGTAGCTTAAATCTGACAGGGTCAATGGTAGTGAGTTGAACAAATCCATTGGGAAAAAATTCAGCAACCTCATACAATCCTATCCACCTTGTCTACAATTTTTCTACATTGTCTTGATATCTTGAGTCATAGAGTAGTGCCTAGCCACCTAGCTGGAATTTCTTATCTTTGATGAATTTTTCATGCCATTTTACTCTCTAATTTTGCACCACCTCTGTGTGATGCAAGGCTGCCTTCCTCATCTCATCCAAAGCATTCAACTGCATGATTTTGTCCTTTTGTGCCTTAGAGATAATCATCCCCAAGTCTATTGTAGTCCTAAGTCTTGTGCTCAAATTCAATGGGCATCATAGTTGTCTTTCCATACAACAACTCAAATGGAGTGAATCATGTAGTTGTTTTCCAGGTAGTTATATAGGCCCAAACAAATTATGGTAATTTTCTTGCCCAATCCTTTCTATGGATAGCCACTCTTTTGGTCAGAATGGCTTCAATCTCTCTATTGGTCACCTCAACTTGGCCATTGGCCTAAGGGTGATAAGGGGTATACTTCATGTGCCTAATTTTGTACTCATTGACCAGTGTTGAAACAAGGGTTGAAGTGAATTGAGCCCCTTGATCATTCACTATGCCTCTTGGAACCCGATACCGTGTGAAAAATTCCTCATAAATAAATTTTGTAACCTTATTGTCTCTTGCATCCTTCATGGCCTTAACTTCTACCCACTTGGTTACATAATCAGTGCATACCAAGATATAAGATTTACCATTTGATGGAGGATCAATGGGCCTTACAAAGTCCAATCCCCACTTATCAAATGGTGTGATTACTATCTAGGGGTAAAGTGGCATCTCATTAGATTTAGTTGGTCGGCCCATCCTCTAGTGTCTTTCACACTTCCTTGTATATCTCCTTGCATCCTTGTGGTGTGTGGGCCAGTAATATCTTGTGTTCAAGATATTCATTGTTGTCCTCTTGGCTGCAAAATTCCCTCCATAGGGTTTATTGTGACATGCATGCAAAATGTTATATGTCTCATCTTCCCTCACACATATCCTCATGACATGGTCTGGTCCAGTGTAGAACAAACATCCAACAATCCATGAGAAATGAAAAGATATTTTAATGAGCACCCTCCTCTCTTTTGGAGAGAAGTGAGGAGGAACTCTCCTTGTAACCAGATAATTAGCTATGTCAGCACACCGGGGTGTCTGCATACTGATGGAAAATAGATGTTCATTAGGGAAAGATTCATCTACTACTTGATTATACTCTGATGTAGTCAGCCTTGAAAGAAATTTTGCAACAATGTTGGCCTTCCCTGGTTTATCCACAATGGTTATGTCAAACTCCTGCATCAATAATAACCATCTTCCTATCATACTTGAGATTAGGGGTTTATTCATAGGTATATAGTGGTTACATGATTGATGTGCAAAAATATCTAGTAGCCTGTTATGTAGTGCTTGAATTTTTTTAGGGCATAGATCACTACCAAAATTTATTTTTCTGTCACTGTATAGTTGAATTTAGCTCCCAACAATTTTTTGTTGACAAAATAGATAGCATGTTCAATAGCTCCTTCTTTCTACCCTAAGAATTTTCCTATAGCATAATTTGATGCATCTATATGGATGTGAAAATGAAGCTTCCAATTAGGACCCTTAAGTATAGGAGCATGAGTTAAAGCTACTTTCAAATAAAAAAATGTCTTGTCACAGTCTTCTGTCCATTGAAATTCAACATCTTTAGTTAGGAGATTATACAATGGTACTGCCATTTTTCTGAAGTCTTTGATGAACCTCCTATAATAACCTGTATGTCCTAAAAAACTCCTAATATCTTTTTGTTTTGAAGGGATAGGAATATTGGTGATCACCTCAAACTTTACAGGATCTATTTGAATTCCTTTGTGAGAGATGTAGTGGCTAGGAACTACACCTTCTTGCATCATCATGTAGCACTTGTCACTATTTAAAGATAGATTGTGGTCTTCACATCTCTGTAGGACTCTATTGAGATTTTCCAATTCTTGATTGAAATCAACAGCATAAGTAGTGAAGTCATCCATATAGATTTCCATGCAATCAAGAGAGATATCTAAAAATATGCTAATGCCTGCCCTCTGAAAAGTTGTTGGTGCATTGCATAAGCCAAATGGAAGTACTGAGTAGGCATAAGTCCCCCATGGATATGTAAAGGTGGTCTTTTGCTGGTCCTCTAGTGAAATTTGGATTTGGTTATAGCTGTTGAATCCATCTAGGAAAGAAAAGTACTACTTTCCTGCAAGTGAGTCCAAAACTTGATCTATGAAAGATAAGGGAAAATGGTCCTTTTTGGTGGTAGCATTAAGTTCCCTGTAATCAAGAAAAACTCACCACTTCCCTCATTTTTTGGGTAAAATCACCAATGGGGACACCCATTGGCTATCTAAAATGGGATAGATGAATCCTGCATCTAGTAATTTTTGTAGTTCCCCTTTTACTATTTCTCTCAATGCAGGGTTAATTCTTCTATGTGGCTACCTCACTAGTGTGCAATCATTTTTTTATGTATATCCTATGAGTGAAAATCTTAGGGTCCAATCCATTCATATCATGATAATCCCATGCAAATGCACACTAGTGGGTCCTCAGCAAGTTTTCCAATGAAAATTGTTGTTCTTCACTCAGTTTGTTGTTAACATTTAGATATTTTCCTTCTGACACCTTCTCTTGTAGTTAACTCTACCATAGTTGTTTCACTAATACTTGGTACCTTGAGTTCATGTGGCAAAAATTTATGAGACATACCTATTGTTGTAGGAAATTCGGCTGTAAGAACAGCGGTTGTGGGAAGAGCGACTGCAGGAAGAGTGACCGGAGGAAGAGTGGGCAGGAGTGTCTTCACTAGATCAGCAGAATTGGATGCATGAGAGGATGATGCTTCCTCTACCTCATAATGGTTATAAATTATGTTAGACAATACTTCATCTTCATTGTGAAGCTGCATGTAAGGACTTATTCTTAATATCATAAGTTGTGTCACATAATTAACTTCCTTGGCCTCTTCACCAACATGTGGCCATACAGGATCATTCCTTTCATGGGAGGGTTGAGAAGGAGGGCAGAGAACAAGATTTTTGGTGCTCTTTCCATAAAAAATGGTCATGTCTCTTGTCCAACATCCAATATAGGCATATGTTGTTTCTAACCATGGCCTTTCAAGAATAATAGGGTACCCACCTAGTGTGGCCTTAGGAGAAAGAATCATAAAATTTGTCGGGTACTCCTAAGAGTCTATAGTTAGCACAAGATCCTCTACTATCCCATCAGGCTTAACAGTAGAACTATCTATAATTTACCTTACCCGACTTTGCCCTAGAATTTTCTTGTTGATCAGGTTTACGGTTTCTTCTTTTTTCAAATGAATGTTCTCTTTGACTAAGTAATCTTGGATTGAAGTCTGTATTTAATATTTCCACATGTATATATATTTTTTAGCATTAATATCTAGATATCCAAATATAAATATAATCACAAATCAATAATAAAGACATATGAGGAGTGGCATAGGTAGAGCTGCCCAAAGCTATCCATGTAAGCCCAAGAGAACAAGCGTCCTATTAGGACAACCCACCCCTTGGCCCTAAGTGACATGAATGTCTTGGAGTGGCGTGCTTAGAGGAAACACTTGTACTTGCTTTCTCTACTTGTGCCATCACCTCGAAAGACACTCAACCTACTGGGGGAAGTCAGCAGACCTTATAAGTGGTTCTGGGCCTACCACCCCTCCATGGCCGCAACAAATTGTTAAGTGGGACCCCCACCCCTCCATGGTTGCAGCGGATTGTTAAGTGGGGTTTTTAGGCACCACTTTTCTCAAGCCCTTCCTCCCTAGTAGGCTTGTAAAAACTCAGAAGACAATCTTTTATCAATCAAATACATTTGCATTTATTACTGATTCTTTAAGTTAATATCAACATCATTATCATCATGATAATACTAAAGAAAACATTACACCAATAATCAGATTAGCAATATATGTTTCTTATATTCAAAATATGCTAAATATTATTACTAAGTGAGTACATCACCTGAGTCGCTATATCTCTCCATGTTTCCTTACTCGCCTCTTCAACCTTATACTGAATTGATCATAGGATGAGGGCAATCCATAAATATACATAATCTACTTATGTTTATATTAAAGAGTCATCATTACTTATAAGTATCATGATTGCATAATCGTGTATGTATATATATATATATATATACTTCATATACATATATATATATATATATATATATATATATATATATATATATATGTTTATATAATTATTCTTTCCTTATTCATATATATATTCTTTATTCATAGCATATTATTCATTATAAAATTTATCTATATCTATGCATATATACTTGTATGACTATTAAATTATATATATATATATATATATATATATATTAAATGGCTCTATATTCCTTTGCATAATAATCATTGTTGTTGTTGCTGTTCTAAATTGCAAATCGTATTTCTCAATGTTTTTCCCTCTTCTTTATTTTTCTTCCTTCTATTTATACCATTCAAAGTAGGTGACTCATGTGGGGAATGTATTGTTTGGTGAAAGAGGTGATTTTTCATAAAGTATATCCCTTTGTTAGATTTAATTGCTGCTTTTAAAGACTTATTATCACAATAATATCTATTTTTGAAAATAATATATTATTACTAATAATTATGATATTTCAAATTATATACTTATTTTATTTTATTATTAAACATATTTTAACATTAAAGTATAATAATAAAACCAATTTGTTACTATCTTATTATTATTTTATTCTAATGCATTACAATCTTTGATGTGTAATGATTATAATATTTATTTATTATTATTATTTTTGATATTAAGTTATTTAATACTAGAATGTAATAACAATAATTGGCCTATATATTAGTATTATATGTGTTATTTCATATTTATATATTTTTATATTACTATGGTACACATTTATTTTATATTTAATATTAATATTGTTGTTTATTTTATTTATTGATTTATTTATATTTTAACACTTGGCGTTTATGGTATTGCTATTTCAAGGACATGACAGTCCTCCCTGCCCAAGATTGCTTGCCCTTAAGCAATCATGATCTAAGATGTGTGATTTTAAGATATTTCTTGTGGTGATGCTATTATCTTTGATAGGAGTTAGAAGTTCTAACCCAAGTGATGGTAGCTCTGGTTATGAGGAAAATGTATTGACTAATATTCTTAAGTTCTACTCTTTCTCCATAACTCCCAAAAGCAATGAGTTAGAGTTTGTGACTTAGTACAACTTAAAACCACATGAATTAAAAATTAAAGCAAACACCCAAGTAGCTCAATCAATCAATCAAGTAGATCAACTAGGCAAACAAGTAGCTCAAGCATACAAGCAACCAATTCAAGTAGACAAGCAAGTAGCTCAAGCACACAAGCAACTGGCTCAATTAGACTTGCATGTAGCTCAAGCACACAAGAAATTAGCTCAAGCATGCAAGAAACTAGCTCAAGCGAGTGGGACCAACTCAAGAACACAAGCAACCAGCTCAAACAAGTAGGAAAATAACTCAAGTAGGGAAGCAAGTAGCTCAAGCAGGCAAGCAACCAGCTCAAACAAGTAGGCAACCGACTCAAGCACACAAGCAACCAACTCAAGCAAGTAGGTAAGTAGCTCAAGTAGACAAGCAGGTAGCTCAAGCACACAAGTAAGTAGCTCAAGCAAGTAGGCAAGCAGGTAGATCAAGCATGCAAGCAACTAGCTCAATCAAGTAGGCAACTAGCTCAAGTAGACAAGCAGGTAGCTCAAGTACGCAAGCAACTAGCTCAAGCACGCATAGGGTGGTAGGAAAGATGCTCTAATACCACTGTAATTTCCCTTACCTGCCTTTTCCCTAGAATTCACTTGTTGATCAGGTTTAGAGTTTCTACTTTTTTCAAATGAATGTTCTCCTTGACTAAGTAATCTTGGATTGAAGTCTGCATTTAATATTTCCATGTGTACATATATCTATTAGCATTAATATCTAGATATCCAAATATAAATATAATCACAAGTCAATAATAAAGACATATGAGGAGTGGCATGGGTAGAGCCAACCAAAGCTATCCATCTAAGCCCAAGAGCACAAGTGTCCTATCAAGACAACCCACCCCTTGGCCCCGAGTGACATGAACATCTCAGAGTGGCATGCTTAGAGGAAACACTTGTACTTGCTTTCTCTACCTATGCCATCACTTCAGAAGACACTCAACCTACTGGGGGAAGCCAACGAAGCTTATAAGTGGTTTCGAGCCTACCACCACTCCATGGCCACAATGGATTGTTAAGTGGGACCCCACCCCTCCATGGCCACAACAGATTGTTAAGTGGGATTTTTAGGCACCACTTTTCTTAGGCCCTTCCTCCCTAGTGGGCTTTCAAAAACTCAAAAGACAATCTTTTAGCAATCAAATACATTTGCATTTATTAATGATTTTTTAAGTTAATATCAACATCATTATCATCATGATAATACTAAAGAAAACATTACACCAATAATCAGATTAGCAATATATTTTTCTTATATTCAAAATATGCTAAATATTATTGCTAAGTGAGTACATCACTTGAGTTGCTATATCTCTCCATGTTTCCTTACTCACCTCCTTCAACCTTGTACTGAATTGATCATAGGATGAGGAAAATCCATAAATATACATAATCTACTTATGTTTATATTAAAGATTCATCATTACTTATAAGTATCATGATTGCATAATCATGTACGTATATATATATATATATATATATATATATATATATATATATATATAATTATTCTTTCCTTATTCATATATATATTATTTATTCATTGCATATTATTCATTATAAAATTTATCTATATCTATGCATATATACTTGTATGCCTATTAAATTATATATATATATATATATATATATATTAAATGGCTCTATATTCCTTTGCATAACAATCATTGTTGCTGTTGTTCTAAATTGTAGATCGTATTTCTCAATATTTTTCCCTCTTCCTTATTTTCCTTCCTTCTATTTATACCATTCAAGGTAGGTGGCTCATGGGGGGAATGTATTGTTTGGTGAAAGAGGTGTTTTTTCATAAAATATATCCCTTTGTTAGATTTAATTGTTGCCTTTAAAGGTTTATTATCACAATAATATCTATTTTTGAAAATAATATATTATTACTAATAATTATGATATTTCAGATTATATACTTATTTTATTATTTTATTTTGATTTTTTATTAAACATATTTTAACATTAAAGTATAATAATAAAACCAATTTGCTACTATCTTATTATTATTTTATTCTAATGTATTACAATCTTTGATGTGTAATGATTATAATATTTATTCATTATTATTATTTTTGATATTAAGTTATTTAATACTAGAATGTAATAACAATAATTTGCCTATATATTATTATTATATTTGTTATTTCATATTTATATATTTTTATATTGCTATGGTAGACATTTATTTTATATTTAATATTAATATTGTTGTTTATTTTATTTATTAATTTATTTATATTTTAACACTTGGTGTTTATGGTATTGCTATTTCGGGGACATGACACTATAAGCAAGCTGCAGGACAGTAGGAGTAGGTCTCATGCTTGCAACATTTATTTGTTGCAGGATGTCCTTATTACATTTATTGCTGCTCCCAAATGAATCAGAGCATTCTTTATCTGGATCGCATTCATAACAAATCCTACCACAGGACTCCCTCGGTCATTACATTTGGGAATAGTTGATGAGTGCTCAAGAATACTATTTTTATTAACCTTTTAAGATACTCAATAGACTTTATTATAATATTAATTAACTACTATGGTGGTAGATAATATGGTTAACATTTGCTTGTTTTATATTATATGTTACTAATTGAAGGATATATTAGATGTGATGTTTTACATTAAATGTGCTTCTTTTAGTTGTGTTAATAATGATATCGTTGTGCAAATTGAAACAATCTATTATCATGAATGAATATATCTTTGAGGATTTAATGCAAGAACTTCAATGTTAACTGTCAAGCTGTATTTGTTAGACTCTTTGTTTAACATCATCGCTATAATCATGCTCCTAAAGGCTCCCGAAAGATCCTAAACTGCTATAATTTTGGATTGGCTCTCTCTGTCGATTTTGGAACTACTGCTACAACTGGAATAATGCGAGATTATCTGGATAGTTTTCAACTAGAGTTTCATTTTCCTTTGTACTCTATAATTGGTGGTTAGCGTCAGTAGTTTGAATTTAAATAAGGGATATTATTATAGATATCCGTCCTTAGGTTTTTTTTGAGTGATGATATTTCGCTCGAAAATGTAACTTTGTGATACTTAGTACTCTTGTTTTATTCACCAATTTTGGCCAATTTGAATGAAAATAGAAAGTTGATCCAAATTATCATGTGGTGATCCCACCAAAGGAAGAGTAGGGCCCACTCAATCGAAGGAGGTGATCCTATGTCATTGTCATTTGGTTCATTTAATTATGTTTTTTTATAATTGGTTTGAGTTTAGTAGTTTAATTCTTGTTTATCACTGTTTAGCAATGGTATTTACTTAGATTATCTTATTACGATTTAAAAAAGTTAAAATTATTTCACTATAGAATAGAGTTAGATTAATCATTGTAGATTTCATTAAGTATTTATTGGCAAATGCCTGTAGCTGTAAAAATTTTGTTAATCATGATTAATGTGAAGATAGAGTTGAAGCTAAGTTGGAATGTGTTCTTGGGATTTAGTGTTATCACTTTCTAGAATTAATGTTTGAATTTCTGCAATATAATTAGCTTCATTGCTTTCCTAGAATCAAGTTTATTATCTACGAGCGTAAAGAGAGTTATTTTTCAGCAACTTTAAATTATGTATTTAGACTTAGCATTAGTTTAATGTACTTTGTAGAATCCCCCAATGAATGAATTCTAGTCGAGTTAGGTAAACATCTAAGCTTAGTCATTAGGATTAGAATCAGTTTAAATAGGCATTAGTTAACTAATAAATAGATCCATCACTAGAGATTAAGTTAGCACATTTTTTTTTCGAAGCACTCCTGAAAAATACTAAGAGCTCCTAAGAGCTCCTAAGAGCTCTCGAAGGAGATTGACCAAAATCACAGTCGCTATTTATAGTGAAAAACTCCCAATTTTTGAAACCACCCTTATCGTATATTTCTCTGAGACAAACCCGATTCGATAAAATAAAGAATTAAATGATGCGAGTTGTGACATGAGCGACCTCACCCATCATTTTTTGCTCTATTGCTGAGGATTATTAAAGATTTGAATTTTCAAGTTAAATCTTTAGTGTTGATAAGGGAGATAGTAGTTTGTGGATGAGACGATCTAGGGATCACCTAGGTAGGTTTCTCCCACATAACATTGATTTTGATCAAGAAGTACAAATTGTGCAACATCAAATCGAAAATCAAGTAGAAAATCAAGAACAACATCAAGAAGAAAGAATGGTTGACCAATAAAATAATGATCCTCTTCCAAATAGGACCTTTCCATACCCCATTAACCTAAACAGAGGTCATGATGAATCCCCTATGAAAAACATTTCACCTTCAGTTTTACCAAATTTTAGGGGAGAAACTTCTGAAGATTCTGACCAGTTCCTTTTCGAATTTCAAGTTTTATGCCAAACTTATGATTATATAACTGACAATCAGAAGCTTAAATTATTTCCTTCTACTTTAAAAGAGTCAGCTTTACGATGGTTCATGGGTTTAGGTGTAGATTCAATTTCAACTTGGCAAGAAATGGAAAAATAGTTCTTGGATAAATACCAAGATTATTGTCGAGTGAGGGATAGAAAAGAGGAATTATTTCAAATGAGACAGATGAAAGATGAGAGTTTGGAGGATTATGTAGATAGATTTCAATTTTTTCACAAGAGATGTGGTAATAGGTTAGACAACGAAATCAGTAAGACAATTTTTCTAAAGAGAATTGATGATGATTCTAGAGAAGCCTTAAACCTTATGGGAAATGGGGATATTAACAAAATTTATTTGGATTCTATAGTTGAAATATGCAGGAACTACTCTAGGACGAGATTAGGATCTAGAGGTTCCAGGAGAAACAAAGCACTTACCACTGATTTATCTCAAGTAATGGAAGAGATTGCCAATCTGAAGACTAATTTTCTCCTTCATCTTAATATGCAAGGCGACAAAAAAACCACTGAACCTGTATCTATTTATTGTTCCAAGTGTAGAGGAAAACATTTGTTGAGAGAATGTCCATTGAACCAAGTTGAAGTTTGTGAGATCTATGAAAAGTGACATGCTACAAGATCTTGTAGTATTTTGTCTGGGATTAAGAATCATTTGAAGAAACCACCTGTAGTGGAAGAGGAACTTAATTATGTTGGAAAAAGGTCTCATAACACTAGATACAATCCTAACTAGGGACAATATGGTCCTAGACCAAATTGGAACCAAAACCCTTGGCATAATTCCAATCAATGGAATCCTCTCTTTCAACCATAGCCTCCACCTTCATACTAGGGTCAACCCGAGTGGATGAATCCCCAGTGGAATCAACCTCAGTGGCAACCAAATCAACCTCAATGGCAACATAATCAACAACAGTATCAGCCATGGCAAAAATAGGGACCTAAACATCCTTGGGGGCAGCCACAACAATTAACACAGGGTTCTACATCTGCTAATGAGAAGGTAAAATAGCCTCAAATTGCAGCACAACCTTTACCATATCCAAAAAATAACCGATCAAATGTAAACCCCCCTACTTTGAATGCCATTGACGCTAATGATATTCAGTTGAGAAACCGAAATGTGCTATCTGTACTACTCACTAAGGATAACAAGGGTAAGGAAAGTGAAAGGGAGAATTTAAATGAAAAACAAAACCTTGAGAAAGAACAAGAAGTTAATCAGGCACCCAACCTAGAGTGCCTGAGTATAGGACAAACTACTCCTGACAACTCCCAACCTAATTACATGAATGTTGTTGACGCTCAACTTCTTAGGGAATTAAAAAAGATTAACATTGAAATACTGCTATTGTAGCCTGTTAAGGACATTTCTAAAATCAATTAGTTAGGTAAATCCCTCTATATGAAAACTCCAGGTAGGAAGAATAAATTACCTCCTACCATTTAGATAGGGACTAAACTCACTAATGTTTTGTTTGGAAGGCTTCTTCCACAGAAATATAATGATCCTGGGAGCCCTGTGATAACCCTGAGTATAAGAGGAGTTGATATCCCTAATGTGCTAATTAATCTAGGGGAAACTATTAATGTGATCACCTCAGACACTATTGAGATGCTAGGTGTGACTAAGATCCAGCCCACAACAACTATTTTATAGCTGGAAGATCAATCCACTACTAAACCTGAGGGTGTTATTGAGGATGTCATGGTCACCATTGAAACATGGTACTATCCAGTTAAATATCTAGTCCTGAAAGCTAGAAATAAATATTTTGGATATCCAATCATTTTAGGCATACCATGGTTGGTCATAGCAATAGCCCTAATAGACTATAGATTAGGTAGCATGATTATTTCAAATGGAAAAAAGCAAAAAGTGTTGTCATTATATCCTCTTGCTCAACCATCAATTGAATCTAATACTCAACCTTGGGTTGATGAGGATATGGAGTCTGAGGGAGATGGTGTTGTGGAGTTAGCAATGGTGACCTTAATGAAACATGTTGGAGAATGTGAGGAACATAATTTTAACCCTGGAAAAGTAAAACAAGTCAAAAAGAAAGAGCATTGTCATGAAATCTTGCATCAACAGGATTACCATCCTTTTCCTTTGAATACACCTGTAGGAGACCCTTTGGATATAAAAAATGAAACCAAGGAAATTACTGTAGTAGGAGATAAACCTCTCTTTATTAATTCATCCTTGTCCTCTTCACAAGAAGAAAAATTAAAGAAAACTTTAGAGAGTCATACCGAAGATTTTGCATGGGAATACAAGGATATGAGAGGAATCCATCCTTCCATTTGTACACACCACATCTACATTGAAGATGTTAATCCAGTAAGGCAGTGGCAGAGAAGGATTAATCCCATTTTAAGAGATCTTATCAAGCAAGAGATAAAAAAGATGCTAAAAGTAGGATTCATCTATCCAATATCAAATAGTCAATGGGTTCCTCCATTGGTTATTGTTCCAAAGAAGAATGGAAAGTGGCGTGTGTGTATTGATTACAGAGAGTTAAATAACTTTACCATTCATTGGTCAAGTACTTGACAATCTTTCTAGCAATAGTTATTTCTCCTTCTTGGATGGTTTTAGTGGTTATAACTAGATACAAGTGGCTCCTAAGGATCAGGACAAAACTACTTTCACTTGTCCTTGGGGTACATATGCCTACATTGTTTTACTATTTGGGATATGTAATGCACTAGCTACCTTTCAAAAAGCTATTTTAGCTATTGTTTCTGACTTAACAACCTCATGTGTGGAGGTGTATATGGATGATTTCACCATCCACGCACAGGAATTTGAGGAATCTCTTGCGAGTTTAAACAAAGTTTTACAAAGGTGTAAAGACCATACACTATCCTTAGACCATGAGAAATGTTCTTTGATGATGACAGAAGGAATTGTACTTGGACATCATATTTCAAAATAGGGGATTAAGGTTGACCCTAAGAAAGTTGAAGTCATACAAAAGATTGAAGTTCCAACGAGTCAAACAGGAGTTCATAGTTTTCTTGGACATGTTGGGTATTATAGAAGATTCATAGAGGGATTTAGTAGAATTGATGAACCTTTGTTTACATTACTCAAGAAAGATGCAGAATTCTTATGGATAGATGAAATTCAACAATCCTTTGATAAACTTAAACAAGATCTAACCACTTCCCCAATCATAAAAGGACCTATATGGGGATTTCCATTTCATATCCATTCTGATGCTTCCAATTTTGCAATTGGAGAAGTGTTAGGAAAAAAATATGATAATGATGCAATGCATGCAATCTATTATATTAGTAAAAACTTAAATCTTGCAAAAAGAAACTATACAACCACTGAAAAATAATTTTTGGCTGTGATTTATGCAATCAATAAGTTTAGGCATTATATTATAGGTTATAATATATTCATCCACACAGACCATGCTGCAATAAGATATCTCATGAACAAGTTTTTTTGGGTGAACGGATCATAAGATGGTTGTTATTGTTGCATGAATTCGATGTAACTATAATAGACAAGCCTAGTAAGGACAATGTTGTTGCTGATTTCTTGTCAAAAATTGTTTTGTAGGGTAACCAGGAACCAGTGGATGGTGCATTCCTAGATGAAAATTTATTTGCAATATCAATACATCCACCATGGTTTGATGACATTGCAAATTACCTTGCAATAGGGAAGTGCCCCAGTCATTTCAATTTTAAACAAAAAAAGAGGTTAATTCATGAAAGTTCCAGATTTCAGTGGATTAATGGTTTACTATTTCCTGACCATGTTCTTCATGGGTGTGTTGCTAAGATTGATGTCTATGATGTAGTGCATGCATGTCATAACGATCCAGAAGGAGCACACTACTCTATGATCAGGACCATTCATAAGCTCCTAGGAGCTGGTTATTTCTAGCCAACTATGACGAAAGATGTTTCATTCTTTGTGAAACATTGTGATGAATTTCAATGCATGGGCAGACCTACACTAACAATGGAGATGCCATTGCAGCCTCAAATAGCTCTTGAACCATTCAAAAAGTGTGGCATTGACTTTGTAGGGCCTATTGATCCACCTTCTTTGGGACAACACTACATTCTGGTTTGCACAAATTATGTTACAAAGTGGGCAGAAGTAAAGGCTCTATCGACAACAAGAGAAGATAAGGTGGCTAATTTTCTATACAAGCATATCTTACAGAGGTTCGGCGCACCGAGGGAAGTAGTTTTTGATCAAGGACCATAGTTCATGTCTTCAATGATGGAATTTTTCATGCAAAAATATAAGATGACACAACAAAAATCTACTTCATATCATCCATAGACAAATGGGTTGGTGGAGGTCACCAACCAAGAGTTGGAAAATATTCTCACAAAGACTGTGTCATTTAGAAAAATAGATTGGATAGAGAAATTGGATGAAGCAGTCCGGGCATATAAAACCACCTGGAATACTACCACTAGGTTTTCCCTATATGAACTAGTATATGGGAAGACTCCATTCATGTCGATTGAGTTTGAATTATAGACACTGAGGACAACATTGGATATCGACATTATTTTATTAGAATCAGAAAAGAGAAGAGTTTTACAACTAAACCAACTTGATGAAATGAGAATGGAGGTGCTCCAACATACAGAGATGATCCAAAACTAGAGAAAGGACTGGCATGATAAGCATATTGTAACAAGAAGATTCAAAAGAGGAGACTGGGCACTGTTGTTTGATTCTAAGTTTCATGAATTTAAGGGAAAATTCTACACAAGGTGGTTGGGTCCATATGAGATTGACTAGGTGTTTGAGAATGGAGTTTTATAGTTGGTGCCTATTGATGGTGAGAGAAGAGTGATGCTAGTTAATGGTCACAGATTGAAAATCTATAATAAACCTGAGTCAAAGGAGGAGTTCTTGTCAGACATGCAACAAAGAATTGAACATTTTTTGATGGAAGATATTTCTTCCATGGAAGGTGTACCTAAATAAAATTTTGAAGAAAGGAATCAATGGAAGGTAAATTGAAAACCAACAATGGTGGTTTACCTTCTGAATAAAGGAGATAAATTGAAAACCAGTAAATGGTGGTTTATCTCTTGGAAAAAAAAATATTAAAAAAAAAAAGAGAAAAGAAAATGAAGGAATGGTTGAAAACCAGAAATGGTGGTCTTCCCGGATCAACTTCAGTTCTCTCTTAAGAGCTCCTAGGAGATCCTAAAAGGCCCTAATAAATCCTGAGGACATCTTAAGTTTCCAGCGGTTTCCTTCACATTGATTTCATGATTTTCTTTAATTAATTCATTGGAATTAAATGCCAACTGAGTTAATTAGAGCACACGAATTAACTTTGGCATGATTAAAGAGGTATGCATTTATAGTAAATGTCATTTCCGAATATTATCTTTTCAATTTTGTTATTATAATTTGAAATGAATTACGTGTTAACATAGGACTCTTCGCTAAAAGAATTATTTAAGTTATTATAAATGAATATAATCATTTCAAATCTGGTGAGGGAATCAAGGGTGGATTTTGAAAATACTGCGAGAGTAATGGAAGTTAATGGTGAGTTGTCATGATTCCCTTTCAATAAATTAATTGATGTTAGCTACACTGCCAAGGTTACAAATCATGAATGAAAAGTACATGATGGTGGCATGTGGATCATCCAGATAATTGAATGCATTAAGTAATGACATGTGTGACTGATGTAAGGCCTTTCTAAGATTGATTTAGTTAGAGAAGTTGTCATTATATTCTTTTACTAAATTGAGATAGCCATTTTCTTCTGACGAAGTTGCATAGTAAGGTATCATGGGGAACAAACGCAATGCAGAGCTGAAGAATTTTATTCTCGACCCAAAAATGTAACCAGAGTCCGGGGTGAGGTAATTGAAGTCACTCCAGAGGTGATAATTGAAATTTTTGGAATTCTTGTTGAAGGAAGGCTAGTGGAAAAAGGACAAGTAAAATATGAAGATTTAGTAACAGAATTCTTCAGAGAACCAAAGAAAAAGCTAGAAATTTTGTTGCATAAAGGAGAACCACGAGGAATTTCACACTACAGTCTCGAGGAACCATGGAGAACTGCAGTCAGCTAGTTAATGAAAGTATTCACTTGTGAAGGTCAGTACGATGCTATTTTGGGTCCAGGAATGCGATTATTAATACATTTAAGGTATGGAAATGCAGACCCTTCCATGAAGATCAATTTACCTACATTCTTACTTTCCCAAATTTCCTCTATGGTAACTAGGGTAAAATCTAGAGGAGTGTCTTCCATTAAATATCATGGGTTAATACATTTCATCATTAAGAACCATTTCTTGAAGAAAGAAACTGGTAAGCAAGGATGGTTCAATTTTTTGTCTACACCTGTTAAGAAGCAGAAAGGAAAAAATATAAAGGGACCCATAGAAAATCTAGTAAAAGGAGATTCCTTTGATAAGAAACACAAAAAGGACAAGAAAAAGAGGAAATCATCAGAGTCTGTTAGGGTAACCCGTAGTGTACCCAAAAAGAAGAAATGGGAAATAGAAAAAGAAAACCCTAGTATAGTTTAAGATGTTGTTTCAACTCTCGAGGAAACCCAAATTTTTGAAGGCCAATAGGAAAATTTTGAAGTCCATGATGGAGACCAACCACTTGAGCAATTACTAGAACAACCTCAGAGCCCTCCTGAAGCTCCACTCCCATCTCCTGAGAAAACACCTGTTCAAGAGTCCTTTGACTCCCCTGAAGGAATCCACTCTCAATTTGAAGAGAGGGAGGCCTCAGATGAATTTGAGGATGAAGGAATTGAATAATCCCCCTCATAGGCCATAATTATTCAAAGAGGAGAGGGGAAGGAACCAATGATTGAGCAAGAACAGTTCACTCAATTACAAGAAGAGGAAGAATCAGAGGAAGAGATTGAAATTGTGAAGGCCATGGTTGTATCAAAAATTTAGATGGAATTGGAAGAAGAGAGGAGGGTTGAATTATTCGAAGAAAAATTGAGGAGAAAAGAAGAAGAGCTACAAAATTCTGTTAGTAAGATAGAGCAACTGGAAAAGGAAATGACTTAGAAAGATCATTGCAAGGATAATTAAGTGAAACCACAAGAACCATGCAACAAGTTAGTAAAAAAGCATTAGCTAGGGCATAGGAAACAATGAGGTTTAGTACAAAGGAGATAGGAAAGTTGAAAGCAGAGTTACAACAGAATGAACACCAGTTAAGGAAATAAACTAATATGCTGCAATAATATGAAGCTTCCACATCATCTGCACTAGACAGATATCTTTCATTGATTGTTGTTAAGTTTAAACATGAAAATGAGCAATTGAGAAATTAGAACCTATAGTTGGTGAAAGAAAAAGATGAAATGTATGAGATATTACAAGAGATGGTAGAACTATCTTGTGCCATGTTTTCCATGAGAAAACCTTCAGGATCTTATTCACTTTTTCTAAGGGAGAGGTTTCTTCAAAGGAAAATAAACCAACTATTACTAAAGAGGAAAACATATTATGAGGATGATAGAGAATTCCTTGAAGATTTCTTCAATAACCATCCCACTGTTCAAAATCAGATGTGTGAATACTTCCAACATGGCTTCTTTCTTGGAGATTATCCATAATCTTTTCTCAATGTTTTCATAGGATAAATTCAAATAAGATCTTTTGTTTCTTTGCTACAAAACCAGGTAGAATGGGAAATCGAGGATAGTCAATATAAAGAAGCACAGTTAAAACTTGAGCTATCAATGATAAATGAAACTCCATGGTCCAGACCTTTCATGGCTCACTTCAAGTTCTTTGCCACATCAGAGGATGTAGCCCCTATATATAGAAGGAGTTTGAATGAGAGTATCCAAGTGTTCAAAAGGGTTCAAGAATGACTACCAATGAGAGCCTTGAGTGCAGCCAAAGATAGATTCAGAACTATCCCACCACAACTAAGGAGAAGAGAACCGATTTCTCCCAGGAATATCACATGGAGTATAACTAGGATCAGAACTATGATTAGTATTATTGAGGAGTGGGAAATAAACTGGGTAGGAATGAGGTTTAGACCTCTTATCATTATGTCGGCACGAGCATTTGATGCACCACCGTAGTTCACTAGGGAAAATTTGAGAGAGTGGATGAGATCAATTGAGAAAATGAATGGATATGCTCATCAAAGGAAATTATTAGATTATGTGTTTAATGATTCTGAGTTTGAAGACTTAATTACTTGGTTGATAGCAAAGAACAAAGATTTTCCAGATCCTCCACCATGAGGACATGGTTTATATCAAGAGGGAGAGCATGATGAGTGCTCAAGAATACTATTTTTATTAATTTTTTAAGATACTCAAAAGACTTTATTATAATATTAATTAACTACTATGGTGGTAGATAATATGGTTAACGTTTGCTTGTTTTATATTATATGTTACTAATCGAAGGATATATTAGATGTGATGTTTTACATTCAATGTGGTTGTTTTAGTTGTGTTAATGATATCATTGTGCAAATTGAAACAATATGTTATCATGAATGTAATATATCTTTGAGGATTTTGTTGGAAAAAGTGCCTCAATGCTTACTGACATAGAACTCCTGAAAGAGCAGTATTGTTGAGACCCTTGGAATGTCTTGTCGATGAGAATTTGTCTTGGAGGATCAGATCGCTATGACTTTGGACCTGTCTTGCCGACGGAGGTCATCGGCATGACATAAAGTATCGGAGTGAGTTTCCAAACTCATTTTGACAACAGAAGTGTTGGCGACATCAGCATGACCCTATGGTTGTCTCAGTGATATCGACATGACTAGAACAGTCGAAGTGACATCTCTAACTCGCTCTGATGGTAGATGTTTGGGCAATGAAGATCATTAGGGAGACTCTTGTCGATGGACACATCGAGGAGACTTTAGCTGTCAATGGGACTTCCTAATCTCTTGTCGATAGCATTGGTCTTGCTGATGAATCTACTCCTATTGAACGATTGGTGTAACTCTTGCTGATATGCAGTCTTGGTGGTCTTTGGGATATCGGGGAGACTTGAACCATCGGGGTGACCTTCCAGTCTATTTCTGATAGTGCTAGTCTTGCCAATGGTCTTGAGATCGAGGAGACTTCTCCAATGTCTAAGTGATAGACCAATAGAAACCATCATAGTGTGTGATGGTTTGTGGGCATTCTGGCATCAGTGAGACATAGTTTGTTGTCTCACTGATGAGCGATATGTTTGAACTTTGTTGATCAAGTGTTTGTCCTATGTATTCTATCTTGGACCAATGAGAGAAGAAGAATGGGAATCGATTGGTAGTTGAACTGTTGTGACCATTCTCTTGTGGGAAATGAATAGACTGCTTGAGCAGGGATGAACAGTTTGGTCGAGGATCTAGTTGGAGATTTTGATAGATGAGTGATCAAAATTGTGTGAAATTCATTATATGTTGAATGAAAGCATTGTAACAGTGTGATTCTATACAAGGTTGATCATGGAAATGTTGCTGATATAGAATTGTCACCTGAAAGGAGAGTTTGTAACTTGTATGTAATTTGTTTACTGTAATACAAGTGATCTTTCTTTGGTGTGGTGGGTTTTTCTCCCGTAAGGGTTTTCCCACATAAATCTGGTGCTAATTATGTTTGAATGTATTTCTCAATTCTATTAATTCTTTCGTATGCATCTTAGTGAACTTTAATTACAAAGTTTAAAAGGAATATCTCTTCCTCCTCTTACTTTTTACATTAGGAAAAATTTGTTTCGCAATCAAATTTTTCCTAACAAGTGGTATCAGAGCCTAGCCATTTGTGTTATCCTTGTGGGTAGGTTGGATTTTTTGTGTCAATTTTTGTTAAGTGGGAGTTTTGTAGAGATCTTGAATTTGTCTAATTATAGATTGAGATGGCATTGACAAGTATGTCTAGAAGAATTGATATTGAGAAATTCAATGACAACAATTTTGAGTTATGGAAACTCAAAGAGGAAGATCTATTGGTTGACCGTGATATTTGGGTTGTTGTGTCTAGAATGAAACCTACAGGAATGAAGCAAGAAGATTGGGACCTCATAGATCGAAAAGAAAAGGGGTTGATAAGGATATGTTTGGCAGATTCAATTCTTCTGAATGTTCATGAAGAGAAGACCGCATCTTCTTAATGGAAAAGATTGGGAGATCTTTATCAGAGCAAGTCCTTGGTGAATAAGTTATTCTTAAGGAAGAAGTTGTACTCTTTGAAAATGGAAGGAGGAACATCTATTTTTGATCATTTGAATAATTTTAACATGTTGATTGCTCAGTTAACATCTGTAGGTGTGAAGACTGAAGAAGAAGATCGATGTATGCTCTTGTTGTGTTATTTTCTAGATTCATGGGATCACTTAGTGATGGCGATTGGGAGCACGACAACCTATTTCAAGATGGAAGATGTGGTTGCTTCTTTGTTATCAGAAGAGATGAGAAGGAATTCTTCTGAGATGGCAAAGGAGGCTCTAGATGTTCGAGGTAGATCGAAAGAAAAAGGCAAGAAGAAGGACAAGAAGTCCAAATCAAAATCAGAAGGGAGATCAA
This sequence comes from Sequoiadendron giganteum, assembly GCA_007115665.2. NCBI lineage: Eukaryota > Viridiplantae > Streptophyta > Pinopsida > Cupressales > Cupressaceae > Sequoiadendron > Sequoiadendron giganteum. Next base: position 266,556,669 of record CM021103.1, read on the forward strand.
AGTCTCCTGGAAAGAAGTCCAAGGTGAAGTGTTGGAATTGTGGGTAGCCTAGTCATGTCCAAAGGGATTACAAAGAGGAGAAAAAGAAGAAGACAAATTCTTCTGAGAATGATTCTTATCAAAGTGAAGTAGATGCCTTCATTGCAACCTTGGCAACTTAGGCAATAGATGATGTCTGGCTGATTGATTCTAGAGCATCTTTCCACATGACATCTCACAAAGACTGGTTTAAAAAGTATGAAGAATACGATGGTGGAAAGGTTTATTTTGCAAGTGATTCATCTCTGGAGATAGTTGGTTATGGAAGAGTTAGAATTCAGTTTCCTGATGGTAGAATTAAGGGAATTGATGGCGTAATGCATATACCAGGTCTGGCTCAAAATTTACTTTCTATAAGCAAGTTGAACGATGTTGGAGTGCAAGTATCATTCTTTGGAAATGGTTGTAAAATGACTAGAGGCTCGATGGTGTTGGCTAGGGGTGCCTGAATTGGTACTTTGTACAAGCTTGACACATTGGTTGTTCAATGCAATAGTGTCTCTGCAAAGTCACAAAATGTTATTCATAAAGAGAAGAATGAAAATGTTCCTATTGGGGAAAATTATTTGGAAGTTAAACTTCCAACAAAAAATACTATGCTTTGGAATCAAAGGCTCGATCACATTGGTGAAAAAGGTTTGAAAGCCTTGAAAAATAAAAACCTAGTTGAGGGGCTTGATGATTGCAACTTGGAATTTGAATTTTGTGAACATTGTATATATGGAAAAAATCACCATGTTTCATTTTATTCTGGTCCTCATAAATCTTATGGTGTTCTAGATTATATTCATTATGATGTGTGTGGTCTAGTGGATGTTCCTTTGTTATCAAATTCTAAGTATTATGTTTCTTTCATTGATGATTATTTGATAAGGAAATTTGTGTATTTAAAAAAAAGTAAATCAGAAGTGTTCAATAATTTTAAGGAATTTAAAAACCTTGTGGAAAATTAGATTGGAAGAAAAATAAAATGTTTAAGCACTGAAAATGGTGGTGATTTTTGTTTTGATGAGTTTGAAAGGTATTGCAAAGACCATGGGATTAAAAGGCATAAAACATGACCTTACACTCCGCAACAAAATGGAGTTGCTGAAAGGTTGAATAGGATGTTGATGGAGAAGGCAAGAAGTATGTTGAGCAATGCTGGTCTGGGGTAGAAGTTTTGGGCTGAGGTTGTGGCTACAACATGTTACTTGTTAAATTAGTCTCCTTCGTCAGCACTTGTTGATAAAATTCCTATGGAAGTTTGGTCTGGTAAGAATCCCTCTCTGAGATATATTCGTGTCTTTGGCTGCAAAGCAAATATTTATGTGTCGGATGTATAGAGATCTAAATTGGATAACAAATCTTTAAAATGTATCTTCATTGGGTATGGACTCGGTGTGAAAGGTTACAAGCTTGGGAACCTTGTGACTAAGAAGGTAGTGTACAACAAAAGTGTAATCTTACGGGAACTGAAACCTTTTGTAGTGGATTTGTAGTCAGGGATGGAAGAAGATAAAAAGGATAATGATGTTGTTGAGATACCTCCAACTCCTGAAAAAGAGGAACAACACATTGAAAGTGTACTTGAAACTGAGGATAGTTCGAGTAGCTCTGAGAGTTCTAAAGAAGAAGAAGAACCACAACCTCAGCCTCAGCCTATGAGGAGGTCTACATGTGAAAAGAAACAACCAAATAGGTATGGATTCTCTATGATAGATTCTAGTTGTGCCTACACTTTAATTACTACTACTGATGAGCCTAGGACTATAAAAGAGGCAGTTGAAATGTCTAATTCAGATTCCTAGTTAGAAGCCATGAATGAAGAAATGGCATCATTAAAGAAAAATGATACTTGGGATCGGGTCCCATTGCCTGACGGTAGAAAGCTCGTGGGCTAAAAATGGGTGTTTAAAAAGAAAATTGGTCTGGGTGGCAATGTTGAGAAGTATAAAGCGAGACTGGTTGCAAAGGGTTATTCCCAAGTAGAGGGAATTGATTACGGAGAAAGTTTTTCTCCTGTAGCAAAGTTGACATCTATTAGATTTCCTTTGTCACTTGCAATAGCATATGACTTAGAGATTGAACAGATGGATGTGAAGACAACATTTCTTCATGGTGATCTTAAAGAAGAAATCTATATGTCCCAGCCTGAGCACTTTGTGAGAAAAGGTAAAGAAAATCTGGTTTGCAAGTTGAAAAAATATTTGTATGGATTAAAACAATCTCCTAGAATGTGGTACCAAAAATTTGACACTTTTGTTTTGTCATTGGGATTTGTAAGATCAAAATCAGATCATTGTGTGTACTACAAGACTAAAAATGATCAAATTATTATTATTGTCCTTTACGTTGATGATATGATGTTCATAGAAAATAGCAAGTTAATGATTTCTGATCTAAAATCTCAATTGTCTGCAAAGTTCGAAATGAAAGATCTTGGTGCAACCAGGTATATTTTGGGGATGGAAATAATCAGGGATAGAAAGGGTAGAAAGCTTTGGCTTAGCCAGAGTAGGTATATTAATATTGTTCTGGAGATATTTGGTATGAATGATTGCAAGCAGCTAGTTGTTCCAGTTTTGCAAGGGACGAAGCTATTTGTTGAAGATTGTCCAAAATATCCTACTGAGATAGAGGAAATGAACATAGTGCCTTGTGCTAGTGTAGTTGGCAGTTTAATGTATGCAATGGTTTGTATAAGGCTAGACATTTCCCAAGCAGTGGGAGTTCTTAATCGATTTATGGAGAATCCAGGAAGGACACATTGGGATGCTATGAAAAGAGTGTTTAGATATCTGAGGGGCACTTCGAAATATGCTCTAGGTTACCATGGAAATTTGGTTGGATCATAGAGGACTCTTAACATTCACAGATATGTGGATTCTGATTGGGCAGGGGACATTGATAGTAGAAGGTTCACCAATGGATATACTTTCATGTTAAATGGTGGTGCAATCAGTTGGATGAGCAAGTGACAAGTTGTAGTCACTTTGTCCACTATGGAGGCTAAGTACATGGCAGCAACTCATGCCTGTAAAGAAGCAATCTGGTTAAAACATTTGTGTTCTAACACTGGGTTTTATGTAGGGTAGATTACAATTTAATGTGACAATCAGAGTGCTATTTTTCTAGTGAAAAATCTTACTTTCCATGCTAGGACAAAACATATTGATGTGCAGTATCACTTTGTACGAGATATGGTAGAGGATGGAAAGGTCTCTTTAGAAAAGGTGGATACTCTGGAAAATATTGTAGATGCATTGACAAAACCAATGAGCACAAACAAGTTCAGGTGGTGTGCCAGTTGGATGGGCCTTGGTGCCCATGAATCTTATTAATTTTGTTGTGTTCTTGAGGTGTCAGTAAGATCTTCGTCAAGTAGTATATTGTTGGAAAAAGTGCCTCAATGCTTACTAACATGGAACTCTTGAAAGAGCAGTATCGCTAAGACCCTTGGAATGTCTTGGTGATGAGCAGTTGTCTTGGAGGATCAGATTGTTGTGACCTTGGACCTGTCTTACCGATGGAGTTCATCAACGTGACATGAACTGTCAGAGTGAGTTTCCAAACTCATTTTGACAGTAGAAGTCTTGGTGACATTGGTGTGACCTTATGGTTGTCTCAGCGATATCGATGTGACCAGAATAGTCAGAGTGGCATCTCTAACTCACTCTGATGGCAGATGTCTAGGCGATGAAGATTGTCGGGGAGACTCTTGGTGATGGACACGTTGGGGAGACTTTAGCTATTGATGGGACTTCTTGATCTCTTGTCAATAGTGTTGGTCTTGCCGATGGATCTGCTCCTATTGAATGATCGGTGTAACTCTTGCTGATATGTGGTCTTGGTGTTCTTTGGGATATCAGGGAGACTTGAACCATCGGGGTGACCTTCCAGTCTTTTTCCAATAGAGCTGGTCTTGCTAATGGTCCTGAGATTGGGGAGACTACTCCAAAGTTTGAGCAATAGACCAGTAGAAGTTGGTACAATGTGCGATGGTCTGTGGGAATTCCGGCATCAGTGAGACACGGTCTGTTATCTCGCTGATGATTGATACGTTTGAACTCTAGTGACCAAGTGTGTCCTAAATGTTCTATCTTGGACCAATGAGAAGAAAAATGGGAACTGATTGGCAGTTGAACTGTTGTAACTGTTCTCTTGTGGGAAATGAACAAACTGCTTGAGCAGGGATGAACAGTTTGGTTGAGGATCTAGTTGGAGAGTTCGATAGTTGAGTGATCAAAATTGTGTGAACTTCATTGTATGTTGAATGAAAGCATTGCAATAGTGTGATTCGATACAAGGTTGATTAGGGAAATGTTGCTAATATAGAATTGTCATCTGAAAGGAGAGTCTGTAACTTATATGTAATGTGTTTACTGTAATACAAGTGATATTTCTTTGGTGTGGTGGGTTTTTCTCCCATAAGGGTTTTCCCACATAAATCTAGTGTCAACTGTGTTTGAATGTATTTCTTAATTTTGATATTTATTTCGTATGCATCTTAGTGAACTGTAATTACAAAGTTTAAAAGCCATATCTCTTCCTCTTAGTTTTGACATTAGGAAAAGTTTGTTCCACAATCAAAATTTTCCTAACAGATTTCATGCAGGAACTTCAATGTTGATTGTGGAGTTGTATATGTTGGACTCTTTGTTTAACATCATTGCTATAATCATGCTCCTGAAGGCTCCCAAAAGATCCTAAACTACTATAATTCTGGATTGGCTCTCTTTGTCGATTCTACAACTACTGCTATAGCTAGAATAATACGAAATTCTCTAGATAGTTTTCAAATAGAGTTTCATTTGCCTTTGTACTCTGTAATTGGTAGTTAGTGTCAGTAGTTTTAATTCAAATAAGGGATATTCTTATAAATATCCATCCTTAGTTTTGTTTTGAGTTAGTCTATATTTTTCTGGAAAATGTAACTTTGTGATACTTAGTACTCTTGTTTTACTCGCCAATTTTGGCCAATTTGAATGAAAATAGAAATTTGATCCAAATTACTGTGTGGTGATCCCACCAGAGGAAGAGCAAGGCCTGCTCAACCGAAGGAGGTGATCCTGTGTCATTTTCATTTGGTTCATTTAATTACGTTTTGTTATAATTGGTTTGAGGTTAGCAGTTTAATTCTTATTTATCATTGTTCAACAATGGCATTTACTTAGATTATCTTATTACGATTTAAATTAGTTAAAATCATTTCACTATAGAATAGAGTTAGATTAATCATTGTAGATTTCATTAAGTATTTATTGGAAAATGCATGTAGTTGTAAAAAGTTTGTTAATCATGATTAATGTGAAGATAGAGCTGAAGCTGAGTTGGAATGTGTTCTTGGGATTTAGTGTTATCACTTTCTAGAATTAATGTTTGAATTTCTATAATATAATTAGCTTCAATGCTTTCCTAGAATGAAGTTTATTATCAAAAAGGGTAAAGAGAGTTCTTTTTCAACAACTTTAAATTTTGTATTTAGACTTAGCATTAGTTTAATGTACTTTGTAGAATCCCCCAATTAATAAATTCCATTCGAGTCAAGTAAACATCTAAGCTTAGTCATTAGGATTAGAATCAATTTAAATAGGCATTACTTAACTAATAAATAGATCCATCATTAGAGATTAATTTACCATGTTCTATTTCCGAAGCACTCCTGAGAGCTCCTAAGAGCTCTCGAAGGAGATTGGCCAAAATCATAGTCGTTTACAATGAAAAACCACCAATTTGTGAAACCACCCTTATCGTATATTGCTTTGAGACACACCCGGTTCGAAAAAATAAAGAATTAAATGATGCGAGTTGTGACATCAACGACCTCACCCATCAATAGTCACTTTCCTAAGCATGATGTCAGCCAACTGTCCCACCACATGAACCATAGTGGGGTCTTTCTTCTTCCTACATGGCTTCTTAAGGCATGCTTCCTTGATTGCTTTGCCATATATGGGGACATCTTTTATGGCCTGAAATAGAGATATTTGGACACATATATGCTTGAACTGATCTAGAATGTCAAAATTTGTGTCCTCCTTCTCTCCCTTTTGTTTTATAGTTTCCAACCTCTAGGGAAATTGTGGTTTTGTTTCAGTCTTCTTGAATGGGACTAGTTCAACATTTTTAGGTGCATTTGGCTGAATGGGGACATTCAAAGGCTTATCTTCTTCCACAAGAATCTTAGTGATAATGGGTGTGGAAGTATTTGGTAAAGTAGTTCTTCAATGCAATCGGATGTTACTTACACTCACATCATATGTAGGGAATTGATTTGGATCAGTAGAGTATGCCAGTTGTTGTTGTGGTTTATTATCTAGGTTAGGTGTGGGTTGGGATGGTAGCTGAGTAGGTTTTGGTGCATATGAATTTAAACTAGTAGGAAGAGGAATTATAGTAGGTTGCTAGGGCTGAGAAGGCGGCTGCATGTAATTGGTTGTCCATTTTGGCCATTGTTGTCCTCCCCTCCATTGGGATGTTTGTTGCCAATTTCTTGGAGGTGGCTGCCAATTTCTTTGAAAGTGTTGCCAATTCCCCTGAGGTTTTTTCCAATGGGGTGGAGAGTTTTGGTGGTTGGGCTAGGCATTTGGAGGGTTATTCCAAGGTTGTGGTGGATATCCTCCATAAGTGGATGGATATGGGGGTTTCCATTGGTTACCAAATGAATAAGAATTGAAATATGGCCCAGCAAAAGATAGTGGATCTGGTGGCATGCCTTGTCTTGGAGCCCATGGACTCCTTTTTGCAGCATAGTATACTTGATCTTCTTCACCCTGGATTGGATTGGACTCAGGTGTCATCTGCTTGCTATCAATATTAGCTACCATCTTGCATCTGTAGTCCTTCTTTTGCTTGCAATGAGGGCAATATTCTACCAACATTTCCTCTACCTCCTCTTATTTCTTCTTGGCTTGAAGTGTATCCAGTTGAGTAGCTATATTGTTTATGATGTCTTGCTTGAATTCCACCAGTAAGTGAGTAATCTCCATCCTCGAAACTCCACTAGTAGATGACTTACCCATGGAAGATTGGTAAGCTCTCCCCTTCTTTGAAGCTATCCTAGAATAGTTCTGGCATATCCTCTTGATGTCCTCCCAAGGAACTTGGGTACTATATCCTCCTCCCATTAGGTCCAAGGCATCTATGTTGTTGTCATTAATTCCTCTCAAGAAAAGAAAATTTTGTGATTCTTCATTGAGTGTATGGTGTGGATATATCTGTAAGAAAAATAGAAACCTTGAAATATAATCTTCTAGGCTCTCAACTTCCTTTTGTTGCATCCTAAAAATGTCACATCCTCTCATGTCACTGCCCCTACAATACTCCTTGTATTTCTCAAGGAAATTTGTCTTCATGTCCTCCCAAGTCTCCATAGTATCTCTGTCTAGGCTCATGAACCATATCAATGCAACTTATTTCAAGGTGGTAGGGAATAGCTTAAGCCTATGGGCATCAGTGGTATAGCCATAACTCTTGCAGAGTATATCAAACTCAAACAAGAAGGTATCAAGATCTTCTATGACAAGTGCATAGAACTTAGGAAAAACTAAAGCAGGGATATTTTTAAGGTTGTCTACTTCATTATGATGAGAAATGGAGAAAATAAAAGCTAGTTGGTTAGGTCTATTTCTATTTGCATCACCCATCTCTACCTGATGAAGTTCCAAAGCAAGGGGGTTCTCAATCAGATTATGATCTCCAGAGGAAACTTTAGAGCTGGTTAGATCTAGAAATGTATCAGAAAAGAGGTGTGGCTCTTCTTATTCTCCATCTCTGGGCAATTTTTGATACTCAATTATCTGGAGTAGATCAGGATTGTTAGGAAGGAATCTCCCATGAGTGTCTCTCCTCCTTTCTCTATCTCTACAGTATCAACTCACTATCAACTAGCTCACACAAAGAATTGGAAAAAGAATAGGAGGGGTATACTAAGAACAACTTCCATAAATACTACAACAAGAAAAACTGTCGATGACTCTAAAGAACACCCTAGTTTGACACCATCCTCGACAATGGTGCAAAAATGTCAGCCTCCTACAATGATTTAACAACTAAGCTCTTACAGTTGTGATTTAGAGATTGGACATCTAACCCGAATAGCTATTTCAATCATCATGAATGTGCCTTAAACTTGTCAACCCAAGGACATGAACTTGAAATGGGTCAGCACAGTATGTGCACTAGGAATCCAAAGTAGCCATATTCATCCTACAACTAAGAAAGACACAATGTTGAAAGTTAATTGCTTCGAAGGAAATAACATAAGTACTGAGCATCAACTAAAAAAATACTAAGCTAAAATGCATGAGAGAAATTAAAATCTGAGCGAACAAATAGGAAACTACTTTGTCTACTTTGGGTACAAGAATAGTCATATAATGAAATTCTAGTGGCTGCAGGAATAGGCAGTGCCATATCCTTAACTAGTTACTGAACAAATAATGAATAACTAACCTAAGGGATGGAATACTCACAAAGTGGGCCCCCTTAGATGAGTATCCCCTAAAACAAATGTGAACTCAGATGCATGAACTTATAACTTCATTTCATTCGTTGGAAAACATGAGTATAATCGAGTAACATGACTATATTACTGAAAAAATAAGAGTGTGAGTACATCATCAGATTAAGCAACCTCCAAAGAAGGAGCATCTGAGTCTTATTTATCTAATCACCTAGAAATCCAGTCGACTTGGACAAAACTAGAGGATGCCACATTAGGGAAATAATAAAAAGTGGAGAGACAGTTACGCATGCACAAAATCTCGTCAGACATGTTTGCCTCCACGTAGATCTAGCACACCAATAACGCCTATATTCTCTCATCAGACAATTAAGAGCATTTACAAGGTGGTTACATCTTTGATTTGGATGAGGAATCTCCCCACCATCGAGAGTCTTCCCTCATTGAATGACCACCTTGTTGACCGGTATGGTAGATGACCAATTGGCGGAATCTTCCCTAATTGCAGGCCTCTAATTATATTTGCATGAAAATATTAGTATGCACAACAACTGAATACTTGTAATGATCTAAAAGTGGCATTCATTAATCACATGCAGAATTAACACAAATAGTTCATATATCATGTCAATATCATTTAAAAGTTATGAAAATAAGTTCATGTCCAAAGTCTATGATTTTAAGGAAATATCATAAAAAGTTCAACATCCAAGCATCAAAGTGTATGATGACTGTAAAAAATGGACAACAAACTCTATCAATAATTAGACCATAAACTAGACTCATCAACCACAACAACCTCAACATTTCAAGCACAACCATCTTCATCCATCATCATGAGTACCCAAAGTGTTCCCAACTTTACACAAGGTAATGTGAACCAAGTGCCTCAAATAGGACAAAAAGGGAAAGTTAACACCCTCACGCAAATTCAACCCTTGACAAGTGGTTACCTAAACTACTCAAGGCAATCATAGTGGCAGATTCATTAATCATCATCAAGGTCCTAATATTCCATTGCAATATCGAATGGCATCATCATCATCCTTACCATTGGTCCCTCATCTCATACAAAATCAAATGGGACCTCAAACTTATATTCCTCCATCCCAATCCACCATTTTATAAAGAATGTTAAACCAAGGCAACCCTCAACCTCTCATAATCAACCCACAACCAACTCAAACCATAAACACCCAAAACCCATCACAGATGTCCCAACAATAAAACAATCCTACATTACAATCTTATGCTCTAGCTTTTCAACAAGCACAAGACACTTATCAATAAGTGTTGCAACAACAACAAGCACAAGACACTTATCAATAAGTGTTGCAACAACAACAAGCCCAAGCTCAAGCCTTGCATCAACAAAAAGCTCAACAACAAGCCTTAGTGTCCCAACAACAACAACAAGCTCAACAATGAGACCTAGTGGCCCAATAACAACAACAAGCCCAACAAGTTGCCTTAGTTTTACAACAACAACAAGAAGCCCAACAAGCTACTTCAATCGCACAAAAAAAACATCAAGACCAAAAAGAAACCTTAGTCACATAACAATAGGCTCAACAACAACAAGCTTTTCTAGTGCAACATTACACACAACAACAACAACTAGGTTTATACTATAATCCTCAACAAAACATCGCTATTCTAAACATGTTATGAGCATATCCACCTCTACCATCATCACCTCCGCAGTATCAAAATCCACCCTACACACCATACAACATCTCAACATATCAAAATCCCATGTACAATCCATCCGCTAGCCCATAGTACACAATGTATGTTGCTCCACCAAATCTGCAAGATGATATGGCATCACAACTCAAGGTGCTAACACAAAAAATATAGGACATTCAAATGAAAAAAAAAAGCCCCATACACAACAAAACTTATGTCCATACCCATTTGATAGAAACATCGCCATGTTATCTTTCCTTCTCGATTTTGAGGTCCCTAAATTTGATAAATACAAAGGGAGGGGAAATCTTGTAGATCACATCAAAGAATTCAATGTCATGTGTATGGTGTTTTCCCATAATGATTGCTACTTGATGCGTCTTTTTCCACTAAGTTTGAAAGGTCCAACCATTGATTTGTTCTCATAATTTCCTATAGGTATAAAAACCTTCCAAAAAATCATTGATAGATTCATAGATCAATTATCCTTCAATCTTGGCATGGATTTTATATTAGAAGAGTTATACACACTCAATAAAAATGAAGTAGAATTCTTTGCTACTTTCTTACAAAGGTGGAAGCAAAGAACTAGTAAAAGAAAGTGACCCATTCCTAATCAATAATAAGTGGGGGTTATCATAGAAAATGTTGATCCAGATCTATCCTTCCACTTAAAGATGCAATATATCACCACTTATGATGGGCTTATCCCTAGGGCCCTCAACATCGAGAGATCCCTAATCTCACAAGGAAATACACAAGTGTATAGAGACAATTTCCCATCCACTAATTCTAATGATAAGCCCCACTTTTGGGCCAAGAAAAAAAATGTTACTAGTGATGGTGTTGTTAATGCAAAGGTGGTCTTAATTTCCCCTAGGCAAGAAAACACCCAAACCATGAACACACAACAACAATACACACCACCGTCAAACAATAAAACAACAATCAATGGTGCAAACACTCAACATGGACAACAAAGAACAAATCATGCTCCTAAGCGACAATTCACTCCCTTAGGGGAACCTATGGAGGATGTGCTGAAAAGGTTGATATAGTCTAACCTTATCACATTCCCAGATTTCTCAAACTATCAAGAGCCACACGTCAAGCCTCGTAGTTATAGAGACAATCATTTTTGTGAATTTCACCGATACAAAGGTCATAAAACATAAAAACAATTTAGACTCAAACATATAATAGAAGATCTTATTGAACAAGGAGATGTTGATGTTGATAAAAAATATAGGAATGAAAATCTAAAAAATTACACAAACCCTATGCCTAAGAGTGCTACCACAATAGTGTGTCTCACTTTTGGGACATGTTGATTTTTTCTTGAAATCACTTTTTTTAGAAAAAACTAATGATTTAAGTCTTAAGAGGCTCCATCTAAAGGGTTTTAATTGAAGAGGGATAGATGAGACCCCCTTAGATCATACCCCCTTGGATATAAACCCTCTAGTATTGAATCATACCTACAATGGAGTCTCCTTCGTACCTATCAAAATACTAGCAAAAAACCACATTTTGTTTACCTTTTGAGGGATTAAATAATTCCATTTAAAAATTATATTTTGCAAGATTGTAGCCCTCGAAATGAGCTTTCTAACATGTATAGTTTTGATATATTTTCATTTTATCATGTATCTAATTTTCAATTTTTACTAAACATAGGTTTTCCTCCGAACATCAAGCTCTTTGTTGTGTAGAGGTGGAAAAATAGTAAACCATTGTAAAAAAACTTCAAAAAATACCCTTTCCCTAGGTATTGATGTCCTTGTTTCACCTAAAAAAAAAAAGATGTCGATATATACACAACATGTTAGATTGTATGACACACACGTATGTCCAAATAATAGCTATAGTGACTTCAAAAATTAATTCAAAAAAAATAATGTAACAAAAAATTATAAAAAAATATCCTTTCCCTAGGTATTGATGTTGAGAATCTATATTTCAAAAATTAGAATTTAATCCTTTATAAATAGAAATTATGTTGTATGACACAAACATTACTTTCTAATAATGTTGTTTTTTGTTGAAAACTAGTTATTAAAGGAGATGTTGAAATATTCATGATTTATTTTGGAAAATTTGAAAAAAAATATATTTAGAATCTAGAGACAAATTTCCACAAATCACTAGTTCACATCATCTTCAAATTCTTAATGGTTTAGTTGCTACAGGTCTTAGAAGATGAAGATTCAGTTAAAAATATTGATGTAAATTTCCATCTTGGGCAAAAAGTGAGACACGGTATTGTGATTTCACCCCTAATCATGACAAAACAAAAGATTCAGGAAAGGTGTCAACTGAAAACCACATAAACCATACCCATGATACCACAGTGGGACATATTTATGTTATTGCTTCATCACCACATGAGGAATCAGACACGTATCAAGATATTGTTTTAAGGAAAATTCCAAACCCATCAACAATGTCTATCAATATTTATTATCATAATGATATCAAGTATATCTCAGATTGTAATATCTCTCCCACATGACTTCATGATTGGGCATGTTGAAGAAGTTCCAAATAAGCAAGAAATATCCCTTATTGCACCCATACCCACAAACTATTGCGAAGAGTCTTTTACCGATGATATATCATCCACCCAAGGATCATGTCAAGAAGAGGCTCTTGAGGATAAAAAAAAGTTACTCTAAATCAAGTTAGGATCAAGAACCCCTATCCCCAGAGTTTCACCAAGAGCTAAGGGACATCTTCCAAACCATTTTAAACTCCAAAGATGTCCCTGATATCACCTCTGAGATGTTTCTTTTTGATAGAAATATAGACATTCTTCATCCAAAACAAGAGTCTCCCACTCTTGGTATTCCTACACAAGAGAAATCAACGGTCGAAATTCTTGATTCTTATAGTGATTGTGCATCATCAAAATCTTTTGAATCAACACCAACATCTTTTGAAGTAATATCAATAGATAATGATTTCATAGAATCATATAAGATATTTCATATTCCTAAATAATAAGAACCCATAGCAATATCATATGTTCATGAGAAGTCATATTTAGTGGCTATGGATCAAAGGATACATTATCAGGGAAAAGGATTAGGTATTGTTAACACCTTCACAATGCCAGGGGCAATCTTGACTACAACAAACATCAACATATGGGGCACGAAGGATCCTTATGATGAAAACACTATCAACATCTTTTGATTCAACATCAACATCTTTTGAGTCAGCATCAACATATTTTGAATCAGCATCAACATATTTTGAAGCAATATCAATAGATAATGATGTCATAGTATCAGAGAAAACAGTTCATATTCTTGAACAAGAGGAACCCATAGCAATATCATGTACTCATGGAAAGTCATATTTAGTGGCTATGGATCTGAGGATACATTATCAAGGCAAAGGATTAGTTATTGATAATACCTTCACAACATCGGGGGAAATATTGACTACAACAAACATCAACATATGGGGCATGAAGAATCATTATAATGAAAATATTGTCAATGCTACAACTAGTCATATCATGAGTTGGAATTCACCCATCATCTCCTACACAAATTGGGACCAACGTAAATAGAAGAATTCCTATCAAATAATGGAGAAGATCATCAAAGGAAATGAAGAAGTAAAACAAAAATAACACATCAAGTAGAAATGGATACCAAAGAAAAATAAAGAAAATAATCCCTCCAAAACTCCATCAATCAAAGAAACTATGGGCAAAAATCAGAAAGGGTAAGGTATCCATCAAAATCATCCTCAAATAAAAAATAAGGCTTCCCAAGCAAGGAACGGAGTATATCTAGTGGTTGGTCCTAATTCCACGAAAAACCTCCATTCCCACTCATCATTGCTCATCTTTCCAAGTTTAGACAGTCAAAGGTTCCAAACCATCTACCAATCCATCTCATATTCCTTTATGTATAACATCATACACTCCATTCATGATATCCAATTCTCACATTGACCATGTGTTGGAAACTACCCTTCATCATAAGGATTCTAAAGGCACTTTATTTTGATGTGCACACATAGACAAGGTTAATTTCAGTATCAATAAGGCAAACTAGAGTTCTTCAAAGTTGCATTCAAGTGCTCACATATTATCAAAGGAAATTATTCAAACAATATATCATTGCCATGTTGTTGTAGTGGTCTCTACATCAGTATGACAAGGTGGTTCAACATGAGGGTAAAATTTTCAAAAAAATAAAAAATCAAGAAAATAGTAAAATAAAAAATCATCCTCCAATGAAAACCACTATGGTGGCACTTAGGGCAAGTACTATGATGAAAACCTAGAAAATAGACATCATGAGTAGAATCAAGCATCTATATGATTCTTCTCAGACATAAGTATCGCATCCTTGTCATAATAAATCCAATGTTTCCTCCATCAATCCAATCTAGGTTTATCTAGATATTCTCGTTTATCTTGATCTTGACAAATATTCGGCATATACTTTAACTCTAGTCATGGAATTTTTTTGACAAGATATTTACCATTTTATCTCATTAAGTCCAGTGGCACATATCTAAAATGATAAAACTTTGTTGAACTCTTTGCATCTACATTACCTATCTTGGTTTGTTCATTAAACTATGAAGCATTGCTAGACATTGGGGGTAGGTTATTGCACTCTATTTTTCAAATAACTCTTGATCTATGTCTTATATCTCATAACATGAAATCAAAATTGTGATCTAGGTATCATTTACCTCAAAATATCATCAAAAATCCCAAAAGAATTCGTAAAACTTCATCAAAAATCCAAAAACATAAAAATCTTGTACAACTAAAATCCAAAAACATTCAAAAAGTTGTATAGTCAAAATCCAAAACATCCAAAACTCATCAAAATCCCTAAAATAGGTCAAAACATAAAAAAAAAATTAAAAAATAGTACCTTGTCTAACTACGAGTTTGTGAGCTTGAACATAGGCAAGGCCATCATTGATGTGCCCCTGAGACACCCTAGGTCATTCCTTTAGTGGTCCATCATAATAAATTGAAAATCCATCAACTATCCCATAATAAGTCAAAGTTCATCAAACTATGTGGTCTTTGCATGTATAGCATAGGCAAGGCTCATCTTTGATAAGCCCCCAAGGCCCCTAGGATAATCTTTTAGGTTAGGTTCTTGGTAAAATCTCAAAAAACCCAAAAATATTTGAAAAAATCAGAAAACAACAAAAACATTGGAAAACCTAGAAAACCCTAAACAACCTCAAATAATCAAAAACTAAAACATTCGCATAAACTTTCAAAAAGACTAAAAATGGCCGCAAAACATTTTCAAAATACCAAAAACATTGAAATATTCCAAAAATTTCCAAAATCACCCATCCCATGTCACTTTCACTTGCAATAAACTTCCATCCATAATAACTCGATCATCACACTCACCCTTTGGTAGCACAAATGGAAAATAAGTACAACAATCAGCAATAGTAGCACCTTTAAACACACAAATCCAAGTTTGGATCATTATCAAACATGCCAATCAAAATTTATATCAGCATTCTTTCAAACAACCTATCAACCTGCCAACATTTGATAACACATCCTAGGATGCATCCTTCCTACAATGGGCATTATAATTGGCAATCACTTTCGATAAATTTATCCTCAACACACATTACACCTTTGGCAAGAGATATAAATAACATTGGCTATTTGTTTTTGATCTTTTCTTATGATTTATCTTATTTACCCATTTGAGGACCTCTCGATGATGTCTAAATGATTTTAAAAGAAAGGAATGAGGCATCAATCATTATCTTTTGTTTTTTGTGCTTGTGGGAATTCTTGTAAAATAATATTGGTGCATACTTGCTTAGTTGTGTGTAGGGAATTTTTTTAGAGTAAATTATTGACTATTATGTATTCTTTGGTCTGAGATATTCTAGATTTATAAGCTACATTCCAATGAGGTTTATGTATGTCAAGATGTGAATAAGAACTATCCTATTTGTCTGCAGAGTCAAATTCCATTACACTAGACATAACTCCATCTTGGTTATCAATACCAAGATGCATCGTGTCTATGTGTTATATCAAAAATAAGGAATGATGAAAAGTCCCAATCCTAAATATGAGAAAAATCATCCATCTCATCACCATAATCTAATAAAGTCTTGATGGATCATGGACTTGTTGGACTTTTGAATCAATCTTGAAATAAATGGTTAATCCATCCATCTTATTCTTCTTATTCTTCTATCTTTACTAATAGTTCTATCCAATTATCAAATGTGTGTAGTATATATCAAAATATACATGAGGCTACCCATGGTTGATGATTGTCTATACATCATCAAATTTGTCTACATCAGACATCTGAGCTTTCCAGTCCTCTTTGAGCTAAATTGATGTTCAATCTTTTTCATGACATTGACCCAAAATTTTAAATTTATGCCAAATCTCTCGAGGGGGCAAGGTACCAGCTTAATTCCTTCTATTGGGGCGACAGTGGGGCATCCACAAAAAAATAAATAAAAATTAAATTTTTGATCTAAGTAGTAGCATTAATCTAAATAGTGTCAATCTTTGAACCAATGTAATAGGTACCTCACTTCAAAGAGGGGACAAACGCAGACACTCAAAAATGTCCTAAATGATACTACACACTTTAATTTGATCATTAACATTGTTTTGTCCTAAATTTCACCTTCTTTTCACTAATTTGATTAAATTAGCCTAGCTATTTAATTAAATGCATCATTTTCATTTATTAATCTAACTGGTCTAATTAGGTTAATTCCTATCCTCTCACACTAACATTCCACCCTGTTTAATTGAATAAGTCAAATTATCTAATAAAAACCCTAATTCCTCTCATTTAATTACATGTCATTTGCACTCCTAATTCATTAAATAAATCAATAATTTAATGAATATCCTCACATTCTTCATCTTGCACATTAAAATTTAGTTTTAATTACTAAATTTCTAATTTCCCCTCCCATCCACTTGCATAAGGAATATTCCAAAGGAATATTCTCATATCTTCCTCCAAAAAAGGTAATGATTATTCCAAACAAAATTTGAAACAAATTTTTAAAGTTGTTGCAAAGTGTTTTTGTTTGCATGATTATGAGCCCTTGATATTTTCTTGATCCATGTGATCTTCTATTTTCATCCATTGATGAGAATTATTGATCCATGTTTCATCCTCCTTTCATTATTGACCATTGATAGATCAAATTGATTTGAGCCCTTGATTTTTTATTTGCTTTCCTATAAATAGATCACTATTTGGAGAGAGATCCATCCATATTTTTAATAGTAAACTTATGTTTTTGAAACTCACACCCATTTTCACATTTGATAAGCATTTTAGATTAATTTTTTATACATAATTAGCTTAAGCATCCATTAATGACTTCCCTAGTAACTCAGCTTGCATCCATTTAGTATATTTTAGAATCTAGGGCTTGCATCTTTGAATCTTGTACACATTTAGAATAGATTGCATACAATTACATCAAACATCTTAACTTTTATCATGTTAATCTAGCTTTCATCATGTTTTTTTTCATCTTTTTCATCAATTTCCATCAATTTTAATCCATAAAATCGATTGGAAAGGCTCATATTATCCAAGGGATTGGGAAAGGGTCTCCATTCCACATCAATACGACACCACTCCCCCAGTAGGACAAGTTTCAATGTCTTAGAATATATGTTTGTCAATATTTTTGTGTTTAAGTATGTTAGTTTTAATGGGTTCTTCATTTTTATTGATATTGAATATCTTATTGGGATTGATGCTTAGTGGATTAAATATGCCTCGAATCTATATGGATTAGGTGTAGTTAACCTATACTTTGACACCGGTCACACATTCATCATGATTTAATTGAGGATCATATTGTGGATGATGACATAAGATCAAAGTTATACAAATATGACAAGCATGCACCTTTCTTTGTTTAGGATTTCATTCTATGCACTTACATTGCATTTTAAGTTTATATATCTTTTGTTACATTTAACTTACCTAAAATCACTTCAAATATGTAAGAAGATGGGATATAAATAAAAATTATTGGGATACCATGAACAAGGAATTATTTAAACTCTTATGTTCAAGGTTAATTACTATAAATTTGGATTAGGCTACCTACTATTAATTATGAAATCCTATAGTACCAAAAAAAACTTTGACATTGTAAGATCTTTCCCATCATTAAGCATGTTAAAGGATAAGATTTTAAAGACTCCTTTATTGATTTTTTCCCATTTTCATGACATGAAAATATGTAACATCAGTTCCATTATTGAGCCTCAAATTTCCATTATCATTCTTTCAACCATTGATTTACCTCTTGTAGATATAGAAATCATTTGTTGTGACCAACAAGAGTCCTTTTCTCTTGATATTTTGAAAATAATGAAGCATTATCTAAGTTCATCAAACTCCACAATTTTATCCCAGAAAGTGAGCACAAAAAGGGTTTTCACATTGAACTTGATGCAATAGTATATTTTGGGGAACAAGCCAAGTTCCTTAGTCCCAAAAATGTAAAAAAACAAAAACATAAAAAATGGAAAGTTGAAAAAATTGCATCCCCTAGTGAAAACCTCTCTAAGGTTCTATTAGATGCAAGAAGTAAAGAAATAAAAAAATACATTTTTATAGATGAAAACCTATCTAAGACATCAATATATTAGAAAATTATCCTTCCCTTGGCATCTTCATAGTGGTTAAAATTATCATCAATCTTGGTACATGATTCATAAGAATCCAACATGTATATTGAAACATATTAAAAAATCACCTATCTTGAAGCAAGCCCACAAAAATAAGAATGAGAAGTTATTATAAATATCCTAAGGAAATATATATATATATATAAATTTTCATGGTCCTATGCAAAACATACCAACCTTAGATCCTTCACTTATTTTTCATCATTTAGGGGTGCATTTGAATGTCAAACTAGTGAAATATAAGCTTTGTAAGATGTACCCTCAAGTTTCATTGCTATCAAAGAGGAGCTAAAGAAACTATTGGAAGTTGACTTCATCAAACCTATTTACTATCTAGAATAGGTCTCCATTATTTTCCCTATTAGGAAAAATTCACAAGGAACCAATTTTTTATTTCAACAAAGCATGCCCAAAAGATGATTTTTCACTCTCAAATATATACATGATCATTGATCTTATATCAAGTAATGAGATGTTTTCCATTATGGATGGAATTTTAGGATATAATAGCATTCAAATTTCCCCAAAAGATAAAAATAAAATATCTTTTATCACCCTTTGGGTAACCTATTATTGATTTATGTCATTTAAAAAATGTAAGATCCAATTATCAAAGAGCTATGATAGCCATATTTTATGATATACTACATCACATTATGCAAGATTATCAAGATGATCTATTGGCTATATCAAAAACATGAGAAGATCATCCATAGTTCCTTAAGTATGTATTTGAATGTTTGAGAGAATATAAATTTTTTCTCAATCCTAAGAAGTGCTTCTTGGGTGTCACATTTGGGAAACTTCTAGGCTTATTATTTGTTTAAGAGGCATACACATTGACCCAACCAAATTTGTTGCTATCTTAGAGATGTCACCTTCACAAACTCTCAAACACTTTTACAATATTCAAGTAAGACTTTAGGCTATCAAAAGGCTCATTGTATAGCTTGAAAATAAGTTTCAACCATTCTCACAACTACTATAGAAAAATAATTCCTTTCACTAGGATGAATATTTTCAATAGGCAGTCAACACAATAAAAGAATATCTCACATCACCACTAGTGCTCATTCCACCAATACTAGCCAAACAATTATTATTATGCATTTGTACAACATCAATCATCTTGGGAAAAATTTAGCACAACATGATTTAGAGGGTGACAAAAGAGAAATATAATACATTAGTAGGAAAGTAGTGGTTTATGATATTAATTATACACCCATAGAAAATGAATTTTTAGCTATATTTTTATCTCTCAAAAACTATGACACTACATGCTCTTATAGGTCACATAGAAGATAAAACTCATTTCACAAATTGACCCTCTCAAGTATCTTCTTTCAAATACAACTCTTATAGGTCATACAAAAAATGGATTATTTTGATAAATGAATTTGATATTGAATATGTTGACCGCAAATAAATTAAAGGATAGGTCATGATAAATCAACTTGTAGAAGCACCTCTTATGAATAACCATCCTCTCATTGTGGACTTACTTTATGATTTATCTTTTCTCTAGATGATGTAGAATCCTAGAAATTATATTTTTATGGTTCATACCTTCACAAATAGATTAGATGTTAGATGTCAAGATAATCAAATTGGTAGAAGATGTGGACTAGATAAGTCCCATGGTAGTATGAAACAAAAATATTGGAGAGATAAGGGTGTGTGTTGACTTTTGGGAATTAAACAAAGCATGTTTACATGATCCATTACCAACCCCCTTTATAGAAGAAATATTAGAATAAATGGTTGAAAGAGAGATTTATTTATTTATTGATGGCTTCTTCAAATACCACCAAGTGAAAATCAAGGATGAGGATCAGCCTAAGACAAATTTTTCTACTGAATGGGGTTCCTATATGTATACAACAATACCATTTGAAAGAATGCCTTGGTAGTATTCGAATGAATAATGATCAATACTTTTAAATACTTTATTCATAATTTTTTGGAAGTATACTTAGATGATTGGATAGTATATGGCCTAGTGAAAGATCATGTCTAGGTCCTCTAGATGATGCTAAACTAATGTAGAAGAATGAAAATATCACTTAACCTTAAGAAGTGTACATTTGTGGTACTATATGGGACTCTTCTAGGCCACATTATATGGAAGGAAGGTTTAATGGTAGACCCCATAAAATTTTCTTTGATCCTCAACTTACCACCACCAAATAATGCACTAGAAGTAAACACATTCTTATGCTGAACACAAGATACCATCAACATTTTATCAAAGGTGATGCTAAAATTTCTGCCCCACTATAAGATCTCCTGAGAAATAAAAATGCTAGGAGTATAAAATGGAATGAGGAAGCATAAAGGCCTTTGACACCTTAAAATAAAGAATTAAAGAGACATCAATTTTAATATTTCTATATTGGAATAACCCCTTTCATGTTCATGTAGATGACTTTGGTATAGCTATAGGAGCAATCCTCACGCAACCTAAGGGAAATAAGGACCATCCAATCGCCTTTGCTAGTAGGAAGTTGTCTATGGTAGAAAATAATTATTCTACTATAGAGAGGGAGGCACTAACAATAGTATATGCATTATAAAAGTATAGAAATTGTTTATTTTCTACACCATTCACCTTCTTCATGGATCATGCACCCCTTAAGTAATTACTTAACAAATCGGTAACCCATGGTCATATATCTAGATGGTTGTTATTCCAATAATTCAATTTTAAGATTATGGTGAAACTTAAAAAGAATAACCAAGGGCCATATTACTTGTAAGGGATTAAAATTGGAGAAGTACTGGATACCCATGGAGAGGAGTTAACTAGCACACATCTATTCCACGTTACCATGATATCAGAAGAATTGGAAGACATTGCAATATTTATTTCCATTGGAAAATTCCCAAAAGACATCTCGTCCTAAGACAAAAAATCATTAGTGTGGAGAGCTACACCATACACATCAATAGAGGGAGAGCTACACCACATTGGGAAAGATGATATCTTAAGAAGAGCTGTATATAAACATGAGATGAAATTTATTTTACAAGAGGCACATGGAGGAATTGTCGGAGGTCATAATTCTAGAGAAATTATCACAATAAGGGTAAAAATTGTAGGCCTATGGTGGCCAACCTTACATAAAGATGACACATATTATATGAAAGGATGCAATATCTACCAATGGGTAGGAAAACTTACCAAATGAGACAAAATTTCACTCAGACCAATATTAGCCCAAAATCCATTTGAAAATTGGGCAATAGACTTTATAGGACCAATTAGCACTCTGAAAAAGAATTCCAAAGCTAGATTCATTATAATCAGAGTAGAATATCTAACAAAGTGTGAAAAGGAAACAACAAAATATTTTAATGCAAAATATACCACAAAGTTTCTATATGAAAACATCATTAAAAGATATAGATGTCCTTTGAGCATAGTCAATGATCAAGGTAAACATTGTGTAAATAAGATGGCAAAGGAGTTACTATAGAATTTTATGATCACATAATAAAAGCTCTACATATCATTTGAAAACTAATGGAGCTAGTGGAGCACAAACAAGATAATTGGAAAAGAATTAACTAATGTGTGATGGGAACCAAATAGATTGGGATGCCAAGATACCTGCGGTACTCTAGGCATACCACACTTCCTATAAAATGAATAGTAAGTTCACATCATTTTAGTTGGTATATGGCCTTGATGCAACAATACCCATGAACTTCATAATTTCTAACATACGTACTGCACATATTTTGTGGTTAGAGGAGGATCAATACTTGATGCAAAGGATAGAAGATTTAGAAAAATTAGATGAATTTTGGAAAATTTCAATATACAACCAATAGTTAGAAATAAAAACACAAAAGGAATGGCTTGATTGGAACTTGTGATTGAAAACATTTCAAATAAGGGATCTCATGCTATTATATGATAGCAAATTGAAAAAGAAATGAAAGCTGAAGGTTTGATGGTTAGAACATACTAGATTCATGACATAATTGAATTCAGAGCAGTAAAATTGACACAACTGGATGACATGCTCATAAAGGGCATGCTAATGGAGCATGCTTGAAAAATTATCATGTACTTCCAGATTGAAAATATCAAACCATAAACACCCAATGTATAGTATGTACCATAGTTTAGACCTTAAGAAAATTAAAAATAAAAAACCTAAAAGTCACCCATTCAACAAAACAACTAGGAAAGCTTGTGAAACATTAAATGTACAACTACCACTCTACCATATAACAACTCACACCCCACTAACCCAACTCTATATAATACCAATTCTTACTTTTAGTCCTCACAATTGTGATCATAACCTAAGTTTGTGCTAAGATTCCTCTGAGCATTTTACAATCTCTCTAAAAAATCACCAATTCTCCCTACACTAAAATGACCACTCCCATAATAGTGGAGGCCTCTAAGAATCCTAGGCTCACATTCAAACGGTACCCATACAAGGCACTTGAGATAGAAAAAGATGGAACATTCTCATCGTTGCCCCAAAATCTCATCTACTTGGAGGATTTATGGAAGTACATCCATGAGAGGATAGCAAAAATCAATCACATTAAGTTGGAAGACCTCTGATACAAAATTTTGGAGGACAATAACAAAACTTTCAAACTAGAGTATATGGATATTAGGTGGAAAAATATTGACATCTAGAAGGAATACCTATAATTTTGTGATAAGGATGCATGGGTCCAAATCATGCAGACTTGGGTGCATGACTAATTCATCTATTTAGACAAACCGTACTGTAAAACCAAAGAAGCCATCCACATGGTGAAAAGTTTAAGGATGGTAGGCAGAATCCCAGCCAAAAAGGCCATCAAGAATAGTAAGGTCAAAAAGATGATTAGAGCTACCTTCGACAAAAAAAAGCATGTAGTGATGGGAATTGCCTTTAAGATCTACAACACCAACCAAGAGAAACTACAACCACCACCACCATTCACATTGCCTACCAAATGGTGGTAGAGGGAAAGGAATTTGACTTGTGTGAGGTCATGAGGGAGTTGTTGATGGAGAATATTCAAAATATAAATACCTCCAAGTACCATTTTTGGAATGGTACACTACTCATTTTTTTAATGTTTTACTTTCTCACTGAACTGCAAACTTCAAAGGGAAAGTCTAGAAATTAAGCCAGATTATCGCAGCACAAATCAAGTATCATATTCGTTTGTTTCTTAGATCCATAATTATACAAATCCCCATACTCGAGGTTTTTCAAAACCTTCCAAGAACAAATGCAGTAGAGGGAGATGATCTCCTACACATATACAGAACAATACACCAACACCATAACATTCATGGTGGACAAGTATTTCATGTACATGAAGGTAGTTGAACCTCATACAGTCTAGATTCTACAACTACCATATGAAGTCTCTACATAGGAGATAGATGCATATGCGACAACCTTTCTTTGGCACCCCAAGGATCCTACCATGGAAAGTTTTGGTACATATAAAGAATTAATGGATAAAAATATTGACCAAGAAGCTAAGGAGAACTTGGAAAAAAATAAGAGTAAACTCCACAAGAAATGGGGTATACTAGAAGGAGGTTCACACAAGGAACGACTATTGCAACACAATCAAAGCCTTCTGAAGAAGGTTGGGGAGGACCCACACCACCTCATCAAGGAAGTCAAAAGGTGCCTCAACATCTGCACCAATAATATCTCACCTTAGAAAGCCACCACAAGCCCCAAAGAGAACTAGGCAACCAAGGCCTAAGCAAAGGGCCAAAAGATAAATGAAGGAGGTAAAACTAGTTGACGTAGAATATATATTAGAGGAAGAAGAATAGATCTAGTAGCCTCTTAGGAATAAGATAAGAGGTCAATACATTTTAGTACCTCCACCAGCAAATCAAAAGAAACCCAAACAAATAAAAGAATCCACAAAACAACTAGAAGAACTAATTGACATCTTGGCAACATACAATTCCATTATCAGCCATGGGGTTTTTCTACAACTCCTCAAAACGTACAAGCATTTCAATGAAGAAAACAAAGATAGAATAATTCAATGTCTAGCTAAATATGTAAACCATTTCAATAAAGGCCTTGAGGAGGCAATGAAAGAGTTTATAGAAGAGATTGGGGAAACAATAAGGGAAAAATGAGCTAAGGATCTAGCAAGAGATGTAGAAATAAGGAATAAAGTAATTATAGAAGACATCCCAAAATCACTATAGATAAGAAGAAAGCACTAGCTCAAGCACAAGCACAAGATCTCTGGATGAAATAAAGGATCGACACACTTATGGAGGACAATATGAATAATACAAAAGCCATCTAGAAAGAGATGGAAGAAGCACCTAAAATCTATATGTAGAAATGATAAAGAATAAAATAGAGGATCAAGTCAAAGTTTTGACTCCAGAAGACAACACTCCTAGAGATATAGGGACCAATCTAGGAGACAATACAAAGAAACATGAAGAGAAGGTGGATAATCTTGAAGGAGAAGAAAAGAAAAAAGAAGATTCTAGAGAGGTATCTACTCCCTCAAATACTATCTCTATAATCAAGAATTTTCTAGCACAACAATAGATTCAAACGGTGCCCTCTCCACAACTGTTATAAGTACCATTGGTAGGGTCACAAGTCAATTTATCTGACATGTCACCCCTACAAAAGATATAATTACGGGACATCTTCCATGTGGCTACCCATGAAAAACTACCGAATGAGCACATCCAACATGTTGAAAAATTGGATGATATGGTGTCCACCTTATAGAATGCTATTCCCATATCTCGTGGGACACTTCACTCCTACTACCACAACAACTGAAGAAAATAATAAACAGTCTACAAGCATATTTTACCTTCACAAAGGCCAACATTATTAAATATGCCCAAGAAGAGTAGGTAAAGAAGAAAAGAAAGTAGTTTACAAACATATGTGCTACCACACACTCCCATCTCAAACAACAGATCAAAAAATTGAGGATAGGATCCAAGATGTTGGGGTGATATACCAATTTTATATATAGTGGCCAAATACAATAAAGAGCCTCGACAACCAGATGATTCAACTAGAAGATGAAATTACACAAGTAGCATATAATCCTCTACAAGACCCAACCAAAGCAATCAAGGATCAAGTAGAAAACCTACACATTTAGCTACAACAACTCCACACTCAAAGAGAGCTAGTAAAAGAGAAAATACAACAATTGAGGGATACCATCAATAACAAGTCGAAATTCCTCCAACTTATTTTGAAGGAATCTAAATAGATCACAACAAACATTTCAATCCCAATTGATCTTCAATGAGAAAAGCTCACATTGGCACAAATCCAAGGACAAATGGTCACCTTGATCCAAGATCAGGCACATTGGACTTCCACCCTGGCCAGACTAAAGATATAATACTACTACCTCCTTCCCAACTAAGCATTATGCCTTGAGGACAAGACATCATTTTAAAAGGGGGGATGATGTTAGTAGGTCAAGAGTGACAATAGAACATACTGTAGGCCATCGAAAAAAGGTATGTGGTACTAAGAAAATGCATTAGGTATAGTTAGGAGTCATATCCCTTCAAAGGAATGTATGCATATATTATGTAAAACATATACGAATAGATAGAGGAGATGAGGAGATATAATTGTAGAGAGATCATACAGGAAATAAGACTAAGACCTGCCTTTTGTACCTATTGGGATATACTATAAAGGAGTCATAAGGATTACATATGTGTGTGATGAATGCATGAATATGTTCTTTGATATTGTGATGTTATATGATATGATACCTTCTAGGTTCTTACCACACATTCTTGTTTCTCTTATTGTATCCTTTAGGGTATAAAAAGACTACACAAGGAGTGTTGGGGTAAAGATCTCTAGACTATACTTTCCCCATTTCTCTTGCCATTAGGGATGAAATATAATGATGAAAAGTGTGTGTACCTTGAACTTTTAGCATTCATTTTGTGTCACTTTTCATGGGTCTCATAAGTAGTTAATCCTAATGCATTGTTTTGACTAATTTGGTGCCCTCTTTGACCTAAATTCCCAAAATAACTCTCAAAAGAGAACTTAACCCTTATTTAGACACTCTTAGCTATTTTTATTAGTTCACATTTCCAATTTGAGATAGATATTACCTAGGTCATTATTGTAACACATGATTATTTCACTCTTGTCTAAAATTCAATTGAATATCAATCCCAAGTCAACTCATTTTCAATTAACCATTATTCACCTAGGTAAGTACAAAAAGATGGGGGCCAAAAAGGGGGCTTAAGTGGCCACTTTTTTCTGAAATCAAGAAACACTAACCTTGGACATGAAATTGTGGATAGTTACACTCAAAATTTTGAGATGCAAAATAAACAAGGATCGAAGTGCTCCAAGTCTACTTTCTAAACTACTAATTTATTTTGAAAATGGTTGAGATTAAGGGGTTCAAAAGAGGGACATACAAAAATTGGTGTTGTTTTTGTTAGAAAAACATAACATAGCAACTTTTGTACATCCCTAACGAACTTTTTTTGTATTTTTAAAATCACTCTGGTGAGAAATTAGCTAATAGTATGTAGTTGATGCATGATTTTTTTGATAATTTTTTAATGAATATTGGGTTTTTTACTAATTTTCTAAGTGGACACTCCATGATAAATAGAATTTTGGTCATGCTACCCCTACAAATTTTTGGAAACTAATTGATTTTATTTTTTTAAAAATATGTAGAATGGAGTCTAGTTTCTAAACATGTAATTCATTTCAAATTTTGATGAATGATTAATTTATAATGAAAAAACACCAAACACTATTTTTTTCCAAAAAAGAGACACACAAACAAAATAAATTATAGATGAAAGGCTTAACATTGTCAAAAATTGAAAAATATTATGTCGTTGGATAGCTAAGAGAGAACTTAACATTACCCAGGTGTTCGATTTGTTTGACATTGAAACACATGCAATCCTGATAGTGAGCACGAACCCGATTATGTGAAATATTGTAGAATTTGCAAAAACACATCTTTGGTCATTGGGAAGGCCCTCCAAGGCTTTGGCTTGGTATTCCAAGGAAAATACCAAGCCTAAGTCTTGGGTATTCCCAAAGCAAGATATAACGTGCACACATTATATCCTAGTTTTGAAATGGTTTTTTGTGTTTGTGTAGGATATGTCTAGCAAGATAACGCAAGCGCGGTATAACACGCCCGTGTTATGTATTGCTTTATATTAAATTCTACTCTATTGAATGTATGTTTATATATTTGTATGTTTGTATGTACATGTATTCTTGTATGTCATGTATGTATGTATGTATGCATGCTTGTATGTATGCCTATATGTATGCAAGATTGTATCTATATATGTGCATGTATGGTTGTATGTATGTAGGATCATATGTACATATGTATTATGCTTGTATGCATGTAAGTATGTATGTATTTATGTATTTCTTTAGAGGGAGGCATAATTTTAAGAGAGAGAAAGAGAGAGTTTTCTAGTTAGGGCGGGAGGGAGAGAGGGAGGGAGAGACCTGAGAGAGAGAGAGAGAGGTAGAGAGGTAGTGAGATTGAGTCT
This sequence comes from Sequoiadendron giganteum, assembly GCA_007115665.2. Lineage (NCBI taxonomy): Eukaryota > Viridiplantae > Streptophyta > Pinopsida > Cupressales > Cupressaceae > Sequoiadendron > Sequoiadendron giganteum. The sequence continues at coordinate 266,585,124 of CM021103.1, forward strand.
TGAGAGAGAGATAGGGGGTGGAAGGGAGAGTCTAAGTGAGAGGGAGTGGTAGAGAAGGGGTTGGAGTGAGAGGGACTTAGCTTGGTATGGTGGGAGGGATAAAGGGAGAGAGAGAGAGAGATAGGGGGTGGGAGAGAGAGAATTGAGAGAGAGGGGGGGAGAGGAAGAGAGTTATTTAGGTAGGGTACCAAAGGGAGAGACTTGAGAGTGGGAGGGGATGAGAGGGAGAGACTTGAGAGATAGGTAGTGAGAGGGAGTGGGGGAGAGAGGGAGTGTGAGAGTGAGAGACATGAGAGTGAGAGACATAAGAGAGGGAGAGGGTGTGAGAGGTAGTGACCTGAGAGAGGGAGATATAGAGGGGGTGGAGTGAGAGGGACTTATCTAGGTAGGCTAGGAGGGATAGATAGAGAGAGGGGGGAGAGAGAGAGAGAGATACTTGGGTAGGGTGCTAGAGAGAGAGGGGTGGGAGGGAGAGACCTAATAGAGAGAGAGAGAGGAGTGATGGAGAGGTAGTGGGAGGGATATAGAGAGAGATAGATAGAGGTATCAAGAGAGGGTGGTAGGGATTGATTGAGCGAGAGGTATGTAGAAAGAGGGAGAGGGTAGATAGAGATAATTAGAGAGGGTAGGAGAGAGGGAGGGAGAGAGAGGTGATATATATAGATAGAGAGAAATGGATAGGGGGTGAGGGTATAGGGTTGAGGGATTAGGGTGGAAGACCTATAGGGTT
>CM021103.1:266585953-266781286 GCA_007115665.2 Sequoiadendron giganteum
TTTAATGGTAGAGGGTAGAGGATTTAAGTGTTAAGGGTAGAGGGTAGAGGGTAGAGGGTAGAGGGTTAAGGGTAGAGGGGAGAGAGATAGAAGGAGCAAGTGAGTGTGGGAGAGAGACTTGAGAGAGGGAGAGGGGGTAGGAGGGAGAGAATTAAGAGATAGAGAGAGGGGGGAGGGAGTGGGAGTGATATAGAGGGTAGAGGGTTGAGGACCTATAGGGTTTATGGTTTAGGGAGTTGGGTTGAGGGATTAGGGTTGAGGGTAGAGGTTTAGGGCTTAAGGGTTTAGGGTTGAGGGTTTAAGGGTTTAGGGTTTAAGGGTTTATGGTTGAGGATAAAGGGTTTAGGTTTAGGGTTTAGAGTTTGAGGGTATAGGTTTAAGGGTTTATGGTTGAGGGTAGAGGTTTGAGGGTTTAAGGGTAGAGGGATTAAGGGTTGTGGGTTAACAGTAGAGGGTAGAGGGTTTAAGGGTAGAGGGATTAAGGGTTGTGGGTTAACAGTAGAGGGTAGAGGGTTTAATGATTTAGGGTTTGAGGGTTTAAGGTTTAGGGTTTAGGATTTAGGGTTGAGGGTTTAGGGTTTAGGGTAGAGGGTAGAGGGTTTAAGGGTTTAAGGGTAGAGGGTAGAGGATTAAAGTGTTAAGGGTAGAGGGTATAGGGTTAAGGGTAGAGGGGAGATAGATAGAAGGAGTGAGTGATTGAGAGAGAGAGACTTGAGAGAGGGAGAGAATTGAGAGAGAGAGAGGGAGGGAGTGGGAGAGATATAGAGGGTAGAGGGTAGAGGGTTGAGAATTGAGGGTATAGGGTTGAGGACATATAGGGTTGATGGTTTAGGGTATTAGGCTGAGGGTAGAGGGTAGAGGGTTTAAGGGCTAAGGTTTGAGGGTTTAGGGTTTAAGGTTGAGTGTTTAAGGGCTTAAGGGTTGAGGATTTAGGTTTGATGGATTAGGGTAGAGAGGGAAGGATGGATGGATGGAGAGATGGAGGGAGAAGTGAGATAGAGAGGAGAGAAGAGAAGAGAATAGGAGGGAAGGATAGAGATATATGAGGGTTGAGGATCTAATGTATAGGGTTGAGGACCTATAGGGTTGAGGGATTAGGGTACTGGGTTGAGGGTATAAGGTTGAGGGTCCAATGTATAAGGTAGAGGGTATTAAGGTTGAGGGTTGAGGATTGAGGGATTAAGGGTTGAGGGTTGAGGGTTTAATGTATAGGGTAGAGGGTTTAAGTAGAGGGTTTAATGGTTGAGAGTTGATGGCTTAAGGTTGAGGGTAGAGAATTAAGGGTATAGGGTTGGGGGATTAGGGTTGAGGGTCCAATGTATAGGGTAGAGGGTATAGGGGTTGAGGGATTAGGGTTTAAGGGTTGAGGGTAGAGGGTAGAGAGTTGAGAGTTTAAGGGTTGAGGGATTAAGGGTTGATGGTTTTAGGATAAGGGTAGAGATTTTTCTTGGGTTTAAAGGTTGAGGGATTAGGGTAGAGGGTAGAGGGTAGAGGGTTTAAGGGTTGAGGGTTGAGGGTTGAGGGTTGAGGGTTGAGGGTTTATGGTTTAGGGTAGAGGGGAGAGATATAGGAGTGGGTGAGTGAGTGAGAGAGAGACTTGAGATAGGGAGAGGGGGTAGGAGGGAGATACTTGAGAGAGAGAGAGGGAGTGGGAGAGAGATAGAGGGTTTAAGGTTTTAGGGTTTAAGGGCTAAGGGTTTAGGGTTGAGTGTTTAAGGGTTTAAGGGTTGAGAATTTAGGTTTGATGGATTAGGGTAGACAGGGAGGGATGAATGGATGGAGAGATGGAGGGAGAAGTGAGATAGAGAGAAGGAGAGAAGAGGAGGGGGGACAAAGATATATGAGGGTTGAGGATCCAATGTATAGGGTAGAGGGTTGAGAATTGAGGGTATAGGGTTGAGGACCTATAGGGTTGAGGGTATAGAGTTGAGTGTCCAATTTATAGGGTAGAGGGTATCAAGGTTGAGGTTTGAGGATTGAGGGATTAAGGGTTGAGGGTTGATAATTGAGGGTTGAGGGTTTAATGTATAGGGTAGAGGGCAGAGGGTAGAAGGTTTAATGGTTTAGGGTTTAAGGGTTGAGGGTTGAGGGTTTAAGGGTTGAGGGTTGAGGGTTGAGGGTTAAGGTTGAGGGTAGAGGATAAAGAGAAAGAGAGAAAAGAAACCTATAAAAAATGAACTCTCATAACGCGAGCGCATTTTGAAGTAGTAGAGATATGACCTTTTTTTAGCAAGACATAACATGAGTGCGTTATAATGTGAGCATGTTTTTTCTTGCTCTAAAAATGGTAAAAACTCAATATACTTGTGATCTCAAGGTGCACATTCTGCATATTCTCTTGGTTATGCACCTGCTCTGGCAAAAAAAAACTTTTTGATGATTTTGTGAAGTGTGCATGCATGTTTTTTCCACCACCTTTGCATGAAATAGCAGAGTTTTCACATTGAAAGGAATATAATATCAATTCAAGTCTGAATTCCATTCAAGAGTGATATATAATTGAAGTTTGGAGGGGAACAAGCTTTTGAAAAAGTCAAATTGTTGAGGAGTTTGAATACAAAAGAAGCAAAGGCTACATAATTGGGTAGAACTCCTCCATTTGAAACTCTGATTTTTTAGGTATGTGAAGTCTTTACACATTTTCTTTCATTCTATTATGGCTTGCTTTCATTTTTATTATTTTTAATATTCCATGTCAATCATTGTTTGTTTGTAATTATAACCTTAGCTTGTCAATGCACATTTTAAATTACATAATTCTTTACACTTGCCAATTACATTTTTAAACCACATCTCTTTGACGCATTTTGTTAAACAATTGACTTACCTTGTGTATGCTTCCACATTTTGTATACACATATATATTAAATAAGTCATAAGGAAGTAAAATAATACATCATTTCTCAATCCTTTATTATGGATGTGCATACCACTCTCCAAAGCTTTCTATTTTGTGCATATCTCACAATCATTATAGTCCATGAGGACATATCTCATTGAGGTATTTTGTCAAACAGTTATACCAAGAAGTTGATTGCCTTGTCTATGCTACCAAAATTTCCATACATGTACCTAAAAAATTGGAATATACTCCTCCCACATTGATAGATATTTGAATCTATTTTGGTTTTCATCTCTATTTTTAAATTTACCTTATCACTAAACTTACCTTATCACTTATGTTGTGATATATTTTAAATTTTTCCTTGATTATTCTACCTATAAGGGATTTTAACCCTTCTATCCACTATTTCAAGACTCTTTATTCAAGGCTAAGTTAGCAACATGGGGAAAGGTGCAACCTATCTTGAAATCATGGCTCAAAATGGAAGCATGGACAAGGCATTTTAATTGTTTGACAATAATGTTTTCATATCAATGTATGCAAAATGTGGTAACACTAACAAGCTAGTGAGCTCCACTAACTTGCCAATTCAGTAGGGTTGACAAGGTAGGGGCAGCATATTCCTTATAGAAATGGGGTCCTGTGGTCACCGTGAGACCCCATTTCTATGAGGCACACACTGCCCCTACCTTGTCAACCCTACTACATCGCCAAGCACCACTAGCTTGGCAATGTGGTAGGGTTGACAAGGTAGAGGCAGCATATGCCTCATAGAAATGGCAAGCTTGTGATCTCACTAGCTTGCTAATTTTATCACATTACTTTTTTGATGGAATGCCTTAAAGTAATATGGTAATGTTGCATGCCATGATTGTAAGTATTTTGTATGACTTGCCTTGAATGACATATATTTCATTTATTTTTATGGATTCATTTTTTAGGAACTAATATTTATCTCATTGCCATGCTATAGGTAAAATTATCTACCATGCCGATGAAACGAACAAGGAATAAACTAACAGAAAATAGTATGAAACCAATAAAGAAAAGGGGAGAGAAAAGGTGAGGACATATCGTGAGAAGAATAAATTGGATACGATTGATGAAAACAAGCCAATTGAAGAGGAACCTCAATCATCAAAAAGATAAAATACATTGGCAGAACAAAGGGCACAAATATGAAAGCATCGTGCTAAGACATATTCAAATACCATAGTTGAAGACAAACCCTCTATTGCAAGTGAATATGAAGGGACACCATTAAGCACAAGTGAATATGGAGGGACACCATCTACTGCAAGTTAATATGGAAGGACACCATCTACCGCAAGTGAATATGAAGGGACACCATCCACCACACCTCAAGTTGAGAGTACATCATCACTCGGATTTGATGAAGAAGGTACACCATCATCCCCATGTCAACCTCAAGGTATGTCATGTATTCCACCCTCAATAGAAGGTACACAATCTAGCCCACCTCACTTAAATATTGATGAAATTCCTAATGTTGAGGAGTATGTGCCTAGGAGAACACCACCTAGAATTTTGTGTAGAAAGCCAAAGTATTTGATTAATATTGATGAGGATATTTTACAACACATGGAAGGTAAGATTCCAGTATGCACTTGTAGAAGATATGGTGATAATATTTGGAAACCATTCTTTGAAAGGCTAAATGAGACTGCAAGATGTTAACTATTTATTGAAATGATGCGGGTAATAAAGTATAGAAACATCATGAAGACTCTTGGGTTGAGAACATCAAATTATTCAAGTGAAAACACTATTATGAAGAATCTAATGGATGCTTATGAGAGTGTGGGTAAGACCTCACTCTCAAAGGATAGTAACGTCACCTGACGTCTCATTACATTGACTTTGGTAAGTAGTCGAACAAAGAGAGCTCATTTCATTAGAAAGACGAGTGAAAAAATGAGAATTAATAGAAAAACTTTATCAAGAGCCATTCAAAGGAGACAAAGAATTGAGGGCACTGATTCAAATTAATTATGGGCATTCTTGGGGAGACTACCACAAAAAGATAAAAATTTGTTGAAGCATTGAAAACACTAATTGAAGAGTATTGGAAGAATAACACAAGACCATCTTTGAATCAAAGGGATATGGTAAGAAGGAGAATTGGTAGTCAAAACTGTGAGCCACATCCAAAGCATTTTTTGGATATGACTCAAACCTAATTTTTTCATAAATTTCAATAGGATTATCCTCAAATTAGTATTTTTCAAAGATATTTTGAAATGATTAAACCTTTTTATGTCAAGATAAATCACACACACACACTACTTGTTGTTGTAGACTACATATTGAATTCTCTAACCATTATGATGTTTATCATTCTATATGTTTAGATTTGCATACTAACAATGTTTTGTAGGATTATGGCATACAAGCTACTCCAACATCTTCAAGAGAGTTCTTATCAAAAAAATTATGTGAAATAGAGGATGGAAAAATATTCTACAAGACACTATTCTTGGAGGGTTCATGTCAGCATTGTGGTGGCTTGTATCATATGCCAATATGTCAACATATGGAAATCATAGATGAGCTGAGACAAAAACTAGTAGAGTTCAAGAAGTATAGAACAGTGGAATATGTTACAAAAGATGGTAATCAAGCAAAAATGTGTGATTTGGATATTTAGAAGATTCTAGTGTATCAGTTTATGCACACATTTCATGACAATATAGTGTATGAGTATGAAAGGCATATCCATAGAGCCTGATGGATGGACACACAATTCAAACTATGCAAGGAAACCTTCCAATTGGCAGCATAGTTTTAGTGGTCAACTTTGTAGAGAACTACACTCTATAGCCACAACGTGAGGTGTAGTCTCAATATTATAACTCCGCATAGGTTTTGATATTTGTGCACATAGAATTCATTCATGCAGCTAATAGTACAAAGGACCAAAGGAAGGTATTGAAGGAGTATCACTTTTATATTAGTGATGATCGCACACATTCTCTAGAGTTCATGCAAGGTTGCTTCCAGATGTTCTACAGTGATTTGGCTCAGAGGGGCATAACATATGGTCGACATATAATATGGTTGGATAGTTGTGCAACATAGTTCAAGAAATCGGGCATGTTCTACTGGTTGTGCAAGATGCATGTCATTACAGGTGTTTAGCATATGTGGAAATTTTTTGAGGCCAAGCATGGAAAGGGGGAGCATGATGGTGCAGTAGCATGTGTGAAAAGAGCATTAGCATGAGAAGAGTTAAAGTATAAAGACAATGAAAAGTTGACAGATGCAAAATCAGTCGTCGAGTAGTGAAATGCTTCAATAGGTCCAAGTAATGAAGGTACGTCTTCAGTTCATAGATTTTTTTGGTTGATGGATGATACTAACATTGCACCATATGAGGATTGTTGTACACTGATAGGATCGAGTGAGATACACTCTTTCCTTAGCTCAAATGTAGGTTCATGGAGTATCATACACAAAAGATGGCATGCTTTTGTTCTTCATGTAGAATGCAATCCTGGGATGATTGTGAGTCAAAGGAGTGGGTTGAGAAATGGTCCTTAAGTTATCTTAGCCCAATTCACATGTATTGCCCTTCGTCGGCATTAAAACTAACATAGATGGATTCATCGATCGACTTTGACCGCATATTAGATCTAGTTCAACCAGGTAATATATCTACTTGCATAGATTTTGAAATTCATATTGTTGTCTTTGTAGCGTATTTGTAATGTTGACTAATTCAAGAGATTTGTTGCACATATCAATGCAGGGCATGGGGTGCTAGAAAGAAGTTGAGTCCACTTTTTGGCCATTTAGTGGAAGCGTTTTCCCTAATTTTTAGAATTCAACACATTTGACCTTAAAATTTGAAGCACTTAAAATGGAATCTTGGAAAAATTCACTTATCATAAAATGTAGTACCCAGAGTCTAGTTTCCAAATATGTAATTTATTTCAATACCCAGATGATACAAATCGATTTTCAATAGGTGTTTCTAAAAACCACTATTTAAAAGTCTTTTTTTACCAAACCATGCATGTGTATGTCATCCATATTTTGACCTAAATAATCTTATTTTTCTAAATCCTTTTGGGAAATATTTGTAACTCATTGAAGCACACTTTCCATATAATTTTTTTGTAATTTTTATTGATTTTTTTTTTTGTTAATTTTTTACTCGCCATATTTGGTGTTTTGAAAAATTGTCATGTACATCATGCATAAGATGACCTAAACTTATCATTTTTTGATTTTTTTTAAATTAAAAAGAATTGTTTGAAGTACGCTTTTGTGCAATTCGTTTGTCAAAAAATTATGTTAATCAGAAGTTATTAAAATACTAAAAAACCCTAATAATTCAAGTTTATGGACCTGTTTCATTAGAAATTAAATTAAAAACAAAAAATTAATCTAATTGTGAAAAAAATTACATATTTGGAATCTACACTATCTCATCTATAATAAGTTTTAATTTTGTCAAAAAATTCTACAAAAATGTCTTCAGACGTATGCCCAAAGTCATTATTTTCTTGTGACATTGCTAGGACCTTCAACATGCAGGTCAAACCAGGTCCAGGGCCTAGGTTTGGATCCCTAAACCTTTTCCTGAACCAAAAAATAAACCACAAACCCAACCAAAAATTTATATTTTAAAAAATGGGATCCCGTTCTAAAACAAGATCTCGTTTTATAAAAAAATATTTTTAATGATTTTATGAAATGGGATCCCATTTTGAAAATTGCCAAAATGAAAATTTCCATTTTTGGAAATTTTTAAAATGACGATTTCCAAAAACGGAAAATTTTCAAAATGGGATCCCATTTTTTGATTTTAGGCTTGGGATCCCGAACCTAAATGGGATCCCGTTTTTGCAATGTTGATTTCATTTTTTTGGCTAAGGCAAAAACTTCCATGTTTCATGGACTCAACTTCTTGTACTTACTCCATGTTTATGCAGTTATTACAAATGAAGACAACGAAGAGGGAACAAACTATTACTTGTGTCATTGTGTTGAGGCCAAAAAGAAATTGAAGGCCCCAGTTAAAGATGGAGAAAACATCGAATACCCTATAGGCTCAGTTTTTGTCATTGGAATGTGGCCTAGAAGGTACCCACATAAGAGTGTTAAATATTGGCTATTTCAAGACTTTGACACACATCGGAAGATTCTTTATACCTCGAACCTTGTCATGGCAACCAATGTTTGTTTGACCAGATATGAGGGTAGACCTTTGAACAAGACCTTGTGGAAGGTCTGTGAGTCTGACCATGAGGCAATACTTGACACAATAAAGAGTAGAGAAAACCTAAATGGTTTGTTGGATTAATTTGTAAGTATGCACAATGGTTCTTATTAATTTATATTTGTATGATGCCAATGCTCTGATGCAAAATCTATCATCTAATGTTTATATCGTGTATGTAGGTGATTGATGAGGTTATTAGACTTGCAAATGTAGCACACTTTATGTTTAGAATGGTGGCAAAGGATACAAAGTTCAATGGTATTTTTTTTTCTCAAAAATATGCAAAAAAAATGATGTAGGATATTTTCAATAGATAAGTAAACAAAGTGGAAGATTAAATAGGTTATATTTTTAGGTTACAAGTTTCCAAAAGGTTTGAAAGTAATTTTTTGGTTACATTCTATTCATGTTCTATTCATGAGAGGTTGTTGTTTGCAATAGGTATCTTGGAACTCCCAATGAAGATGTATGGCCAAGAGTGACTAAGATGAGAGAGTGGCATGTCTATCCTCAATGGAATCATCAATATTTAAGCCTTGTTGTTCTCGAGTTGGAACCAAATGGTGTCGATTTGTTGTCTGTAAGTGCCTTCCATATTTATTCATTTTATTTCCATTTTGGATGCTCTTTCTTTTTCTTCTTTTACTTTGCCTATTTGTAAGTAACCTATTAAAAAATGCTGATTTATGAGCCATCCAAGAGAATCTCAACCAAAAAAACAATGCAACATCCTTATTTTGATGATCTTAACAAATCTCAATTCTGATTTGAAGCCATTATAAAGAGCATGTGAAGCTTAGCGAGGGAATATCAAGTTATTCATTTGAAGTTAACCTCATCATGAGCACCTATGATGTAGACATTATAAGAGAATCTCAAATGTATGAGTGACATTGTAAAAAATCTGTGAGAATAGAGTACCTAAGGCATTGGGCCTACAAGTACAAGCACTTGGGTTTCAGAAGGGTGTATGAAGCATATTAGAAAATTGTAGCAAAAAAAAAGAATTACAACAACCAAATAAATCTCATTTTATTGTAAACATCATATTATTAATATAGTCAGTGTAATAACCACTGAGGGTTACTAATCATTATTTTTTCTTCTTTTATTCTCTCCCTATTATAACTAGCACTAATTGACTAGCTTATTATAAAAACTTCATTTATTAAAACAAATCAACCTAATGATTATATATCAATATCAATATAGCATATAGTCTGTAAGTGTGGAATAAGTAATGAGTAAAATAATAAGCAACACTTCTTAATAAGACATTATATCAAGAGATTCAACAAATATTAATCTAATTAAACAATAAAACTCCTAAAAGCATCATATTGCTCTCTATCTCCAAAGATTTATTAAATCATAGGGCTCTCATATTTTGTAAGCATTGTGATTGTTAAAACTCCAATCTAGAGATTGAGATGCTGCTAAATGTAGAAATCTAATCCTATATGATGATGGTTAAATGATATTGATGCTACTATAATCTAAATTAACATGAAACTTGATAAAACAAGCTACAAATTATGATGCAGCTAAATGATTCTATGCTAAAATTCTATGATTAATGCTATGGTTGAATGCTTGATGATTGCTAAATGATAATTGTTTGATTGCTCAATTGTTATTCCTACAGAGTAATTTTGCACAAAGTTGGTATCCTTTTCCTATAGAAAGGGGTTGCATTTATAGATTCTCGATGACATATTTGTGAAGGGGTAGCACAACAAAGGTTTGGATTCAATCTTGAGGATTCAATGGTGAAGGATGAAGAAGCTTGAGTTGATTATGGAGATTGTTCCTCCCCACAAAAACACCTGACCAAATGATAGGAAAAATCCATGGAAGAAGATGAAGGAGTTGCCTGCAAATTTTTCTCCAAATTTTCCCATGAAAGTTGAGATGAATTAAATTAGACATTTCATATCTAATTTGATAGGTGAATATGATTAGCTGTAGAATATATTTCAATTGAATATTTAGATTTATTCAATTTAGGAAAAGAGGATATTTAATTTAATAAAACAAAACTATAGAAGTCTATGTTTATTAAATAAATATGGAAGAAATATGATAATTGATAGAAGAATTTAATAATGATAATTAAATAAAACAAAGTATTAAATTTTTTTATTTAATTAAGAAGAAATAATATAATAAAGATAGAAGAATTAAAAGTGAACTATATAAATAAATATTTCTATTTATTTAATAGTAGAAGAATTAAAGGTTAATTAATTGAATAAATCATATTTAATTAATTAGATTATCTAGACCATTTTTAGGTGTATACATTTTGCCCCTCTTTGAAGTGATGTGTTTACACATTGATTCAAATAAAATTTTGTTGTTGCTGCTAGTATCGACAAATTTTTTTCAGATATGTCCCAGATGTTGATTTTGCTGTGATGATGGATATATGCCCCCTCAAGAGATAAATTGATGAATTTTTTATTTTTATTTGGTTTTTTGGAATATTTCTAATTTTCTTATGATTTTTTTTCATCTGATGATTTGATAAAGGTTTGATGATGAAATAATTTATCTCTTGACAATCAGTTTGAAAAATGCCCCTATGTTTAAGTATGAATTAATCCTCCAGTAAATAAAATAAATAAATCCCTTTTAATCACTCTTTAAAAAGAAAAAAAGGGCTTATTAGAATTCATTTGTGCAATTGAATTTTGAAAATTCGAGAGAGAGTGATTTTGAGCTTTTGAGAAAAATGCCAATCCCTTACCACACTCACCATTTTGAGCATGTGTGTCGACACAACTGCCCGGCCACCTAAGGACCTCTAGTACATACCCGTGAACCTCCTTGTTTTTTTGTGTTTTTTAAACTTCGTGCATGTAATTTGACTTTCAAATTTTCAAATTCTTTTAGCACGTAGATAGCCCAAAGTAGTGCATAGGTTTGTTGTTTTAGTGCGTCGATTAGAATAGCGCATAGGTCAAGTTTTTTAGCGCGTTGATAGGTTAGATTAGCGCATTAGTAGTTTTAGTGCCTAGATGAGATTTTGTAGAGCATAGATAGGATAAAGTAGCGCATAGAATGTTATAGCTCGTAGGGCTGATTTTGTAGCATGTCTGTTAGATTAAATGGTGCATCTAGTGATTTAACATGTTGACCACTTGAAGTGGCACATTGACCTACTGAAATGGTGCATTGAATCTTTTAGCACTTTGACTGCTTATTTTAGCGCATTGAGTTGTTTTAATGGCGTATTGAATATTGTGGTGCATCAAAACTCTATTTTGGAACATCTAAGTCAAAATGATGTATTTTGTCAAATTTATCTTTGATTTTGTCAATTTTCGATCGTGTCAGCCGTTGGTTTGATATGATTAATGATCTCAATAGAGTATATGATGTTTAACCTCATGATAGGTGAGGTTGATGATTGATTGATGATAATTAACCTCATGATAGGTGAGGAATAATTATAGTTTGATTGATCTACCTCATGATAAGCGAGGTTGATTTGATTAATTGACCTCATGATAAGTGAGGTACAATTTTTAAGATTGATGATTGACCTCATAATGTGCGAGTTTGATTGATGATTGTTCATGAGATTTGGTCAAAGTCTCACCAGAGCTATTTAGATTTGATAGGTTGATTGATGTTTGATGAATTGACATAGATTATTGACTTTCAATATTTCATGATGATAGGAGGCATTGACGAACCTCCAAGTTCGTGAGCAGTTTCCTAGGACTTTTGATTTGATACCGCAACTAGTGCAACCTGAGACAATAGTGATCGTGCATTGTGGTTTGTACTATCTCTTATATATGCCCTAGATTAGGATTAATCAGGGTCTCCTAACAACCCTAGCAGAGAGGTTGCATAATGAGCATAATACCTTCCACCTTCCTATTGGCAAGATGACCATCACTCCTGAGGATGTATGGTGAATTTTGAGGATTCCTGTTGTTGGTGACCTTGTGCTATATGATTCTACAGAGCAGGGTGGGACTGATGCTCTCTGTAGAGTATTTCAGGATGATCACATTTGTGGGTATGAGATTCCATGGCATGATATGGTGGATGCCTATGCCACCCTACCTTCAGTACTTGCTAGCTTTATTGGAGGGTTCCTTTGTCCTAATCACAGGTCAAAGGGACTTTCTGTTGGTTGGGGTCGTGCATTGATGAGTATGATTATGCATGATACCAGATATGCATGGGTCATGTGTATGCTTTCCCATCTTTATCATGATTTACATTCGATTGTTTACCTCTAAGGTTGCAGTTTGTCGGTAGGGGTTACTTTATTACATGTGTGGGTGTGGCAACATATAGTTGTTACATGTCCAGTGATGGTGAGACAGTGGCCAGCCATGAGGCCATATATGCACATTTATTCAGGTCATCTTACTCATTCTAGAATGGGCAAGTTAGAGCATTGGAGGAGAGTGTTGGATGATGTAGAGGTTGTCACATGGTGGCCTTATCTAGACTATGAGCACTGGGATGATGATGATATTCAGATTCCTTATCTCTCTCAGTTGTTGCTACTGATTGGTCAGACTCATTGGGTGTTAGAGAGATTTTTATTCAGGAGGGTGCTCAGGTAGTTTGGTATTGTACAGGACATCCCCCAGGGTGTTTCCCATTATGACCCTCGTTAGATAGATTCTGCAAATTGGGGAACCTGTCTCTCATATGATGTCGCCATTCGTGAGTACCAGGCTCTACAACCTTTAGTCTGGGATATTCGTCTGGATATTACTGAGGCACCTGCCACAGCAGATTATGTAGAGTATTTGACTCTACATCCCTTTCCATGAATTATTGTTATTGATGAGCCAGTGCCCTTACCTTTGGAGGAGGAGGGTAGTGATGATGGTGGTGGTGGTGATCATAGAGGTGGTGGTCATGATGATGAGGGAGATGATAGTGTTGGAGATGATGATATTGGTGGAGAGTCAGGTGGCGATGTTGATGTGTGAGAGTTTATGGTGCCTCATAAGAGGTGATCACTAGTAGCACCTTCTAAGCAGCGTGTACGTATAGGGGTACCATCACAACATCAACATAATCATATTAAAAGTTTATAGGTGCAGGTACAGACCATATAGGGGCAGTTGGTATAGGCTTAGGGTTTGTTGGCTCAAACACAAACTCAGATTTAGACATAGGCCTAGGATCATGCACAGGCTCTTGCTCAGGTATAGGGACAATTGGCAACCGCTCAAGCATAGATTGCCTCTTTGATAGCAGAGCAAGATGCAGCTAGATAGGTTGCAGAGTAGGCATAGGCTACTATAGAGAGGTTATAGAGATTAGCAAATGGTACCACCATGGGTGATTATATGAGAGAGGTTCTCCGTGTGGGTAGAAATGTAGAGTTTTATAGAGGTTGATACCATGATGCAGATCCCTCTAAGTGGAGAGCTAGTTATGTGGAGTCTCGATCCGATAGGACTCATTCCAATACTATTAGCGTAGGTGTGACTCAGCCTCCATGGAGAGACCCAAGAGCCTCATACATCTGGCGGTAGAGGGACTAGTCCAGAGATGCCTGGACCTTCTGGAGGTAGCACCACATAGCTACATGATGTGATTTTATGATATATGAGACATGATGTATAATCTGGTTCTATGATTCACAACCATTTTTTATTTTGTATCTCTTTTTATTTTAGACATCCTTATATACTTGACATTATGATTTTGAGATCTATATGATATGTGGTGGATTGATCGATTTATATGTTCTATATGATTTTATGATGGATGCATTTAATTTCTCTATTCTATATGATACTGTTATGGATGCATTTAATGATCATGTGATATGCTATGATTTATGATTTTCTATATATGATATTAAAATGGATGTATGAATAATGATGATGTATTGATGCATCATGTATGTAGTTATTTTACATGGATCGATAGATGTATGATGATGTGTATATCTAAATTTCATGATAATGTAAGCTATGTATGATTATGGATGTGATATTTTAATGATAGATGAATAATATAGATATATGATATAAGAAATGGATAAATGAATGATAATAATAATTATAATTTTCATGTATGCTTTATGATATGATAAATGGATGAATAAAAATATGCAATTACATAGAGATTTGGTTTTTGATATTTTTTCGCATGCAATTTTATGATGTGACGATTTGAAAAATATGATATGATGCAAAATATATGATAGAATGTGTGAATGATGAAATACTATAATAATGTTCTCTAATGTATGCGTTGGAAATGATTATGCAACTATATGATAATGCTGATGTTTTTGTTAATGTCAAGTATACTCAATCTGATAATAAGGAAAGTTAACATATTTTATGAATTGGTTACCCGTCTTTGGAACAAAATTTGTTGCCATGCAAAACTATCATAGATGCAACCTAATGTAATCATGCAAAAGTATACTATGCAAAAATTGTCACCTTAATAGTCTTTTTATCATCATTGAGCCATTAAAATATTGAAAGTGAGTACAAGCATCGATGGTATGAGTTAGACCATGATGACTTGAGTACTACTTTCATGATTTTGATATTGCAAGTGAACACAAGCATCTAGGTATAATTAAATCGTGATGACCTAATAATTTATTGCATAAATAGACAAGAATTGAATCATTGTACTATGTAAATTGGGAATGTCATCAGTGATACTTTGTAGAGCACGTCTCATGACAATTTACACAATAAATGATCAATTCACAGACAACAGACAAAGAAAATACCATTCTCCTTCCTAGCTTCTCTAGTTCAATACATCATCGAGTTGCTCCAAAGAAATGATAACAATAATCAAAGTACCAGATGTTTAACATTCAAGCATATAGCGATAAAATCATAATTCAAAAGAATATCACCCCCCTAAAGTTTGTCTTGACTTGATTTTGATTTCAGTTGTTTGATATAGATGGTTGATTTTTTTGAAATTTTCTGATGTTCGATATATGTTCAGTGTGGCTTTCCACTGTGATCATTGTGTTTACTATGTTGTCATATTGTTGTTTTCCTATTTGTTTAAGCTCATTTTATTTCCCCTAGTGTGTTTGGGATTTTTCCCCAAGCTAGGGTGAGACACGACCACGTTTGCAATGATATGATATTGAGTAGAAATAATGGTGAAAGTGAATGACCATGACATGCCTCTAATAGATGGAACTGCTTGTTTAAATCACAAGTAGTGCCCATTTCTAGGTTTTCACCACATGTTTTTATTGCACTTTTTCAGACTTTATGATTTTTTTGTATTTTTCTGTTTTTCTGATTTTTATTTTGTATTTTTATATTTTTCTGATTTTTATTTTATATTTTTCTATCACCAAGATGCCTATTTGCCAGGTTTTCATCAAGGCAACCATTTTTTTAGGACTTGAACTATGCACTAGGTGATTCAGGTGTATAAATTTTTGAGATGGATATTGTTGATAGGTTTATCAAATAGATCCCCTTCAGGTGTTGGTAGTTGATAGGCTCTAGATCCATAGACTGATATGACAACAAAAGGACCTAGCCAGTTAGGTTCAAACTTCCCTTTCTTTTCATTGGCCTATTGATTTATAGGGTTTTCCTTTAGGACCAAGTCACCAACTTGAAAGACTCTAGGTTTTACCCTGTGATTATAGCTTTTGGAAATTCTTTGTTGGTATGTCTTTAAATGATTGACAACTTGTTGACGACATTCATCCAACAATTCCATTTCTTGTAGTCTAGACACCCTATAATCCTCATCTGGAATAATTCCCTTCAGTGACACACAGAGTGATGGAATCTCAACCTCAATGGGTAGTATGGCCTCTGATCCATATACCAAGGCATATGGTGTAGCTCCTGTAGGTATTTTGATGCTAGTTCGGTATGCCCACAAGGAAAGGTTTAGTTGATTGTGCCAATCACGTCCAACATCATTGATCATTTTCTTTAGAATTTTTAGAATTGTTTTGTTGGATGCATTTGCTTGGCCATTTCCCCATTGATAGTACGGTGTTGAAAAAAATGATGTTGGATGTGAAACCTTTCACACAGTTCTTGGAAATCCTTATTTTTAAAAGGTCTACCATTGTCTGTGACAATGGATTGAGGTATGCCATACCAACAAATGAGGTAATTCAGTATGAAAGAAGAAATCTTCTTTCCAGTGATTGTTGTTAAAGGAATCGTTTCTATCCGCTTTTTAAACTATTTTGTTGTTGTGATTATGAATTTGTGTCTATTAGATGAAGACAAATTAATCTTTCCTACCAGGTCCAGTCCCCACTGACAAAAAGGCCATGTTGAAGTAAATGGTTGCAATTCTTGTGTTGGTGCATGGATTAGGTTACCATGTATCTGACACTTCTGGCACTTCTTAACAAACTGATAAGACTCCTTCTCCATATTTAGCCAGCAATACCCCAAACGAAGGAGTTTCTTTGCTAGAGTTAGTCTTCTTGAATGAGTTCAAAAAATACCTTCATGGATCTCACATAAGGTTGTCTCAAATTCATTATGTTCTAGACACCAAAGAAGAGTACCATCTAGACCTCGACAGTAAACTATGTCTGTTATTAAGGTATGTCATGTAGTTTGGCAGATGAAGTTATGTTTCTGGTTTTCAAAAATATCGAGAGGAACGATGTTTTCTTTTAGATAATCATAGGTCTTTCCATAGATTGAGGATTCAACATCATGTAAATGGCATATGGTTTGAGATTCAAGATTATCATAAGCAAGATTAGACACGTGTTCTACCATAAACTCTTAACGACCACATTTTTCTGGTAACTACAAGAGAGAAGCAATTGTCGCCATAGCATCTGTAACTTTGTTTTCTGCCCTTGGAATTTGTTCAAACTTGATATCCACGAAGTACTTTTTGAGATCATCAATCAACTTCTTATATGGCATCAACTTCTCATCTTTCATCTGATAGTCATCATTTACTTGGTAAATGACTAGTTGTGATTCTCCATATACTTGTAGCTCTGTGATCTTCCATTCAATTGCTACCTTGATGCTAATGATTAGTGCCTCATACTCAGCTACATTATTGGTACATGGAAACATGAGTCTATAGGACCTTGGGATGGTGTGTCCTTGAGGTGTAACAAACAAGATTATCGCACTAGACCCCCGTTGTGTGTATGACCCATCAAAATAAATCCTCCATTGTTGTGTTGTCACAGTAAGAATGTTTGCATCAAGAAACTCAATTTTCATAGGATGATCATTGGTTAATGGAGCTTTGTCTAACTGATCAGCAATCACTTGAACTTTGATAGCTCTCCTATCCACATAATGTATATCAAATACACTTAAAATCATGACCCACTTGGTTAGTCTCCCTATTAAAGCAGCCTTGCTAAGTAGATATTTTAATGGATCAATCTTTGCTATGAGCCTAACTGTGTGAGTCAACATGTAATTCCATAATTGTTGGGTAGAAAATACCACTGCCAAACAAGCTTTCTCAATGAAGGTATAATTTATTTCATAGCCATTCAAAGTCTTGCTGATATAGTAAACATCTTGTTCCTTTCCCTCGAGATCTTCCTATGCTAATAGTGCTCCTAAAGAAATGTATGTTGTTGCAATGTATAGTAACAATGGTCTCTCTTCTGTAGGTGGCATGAGTATGGGTGGAAAAATTAGATATTTTTTAATTTGGTTGAAAGTTGCTTCACACCCTTGATCCCATTTGAAAAAGACATTTTTATGTAACAAGTGATTGAATGGATGAATTTTTTCTGCTAATTGGGAGATAAACCTCCTAATTGATTGTAGCCTGCCTTGTAGAGACCTTAGTTGATTGATATTCTTTGGTGGCAGCATTTCCATTACAGCCTTCACCTTGGCGGGATCCACTTCGATACCCTTCTCTAAAACTATGTATCCTACAAGTTTAGCTGATGTAACACCAAAGACACATTTCTTAGGATTTAATCGGACCTTGAACTTCTTTAATCTGGTAAAGATCTCATCCAAGATCTCTAGATTCCCTTCTTTTGAATGTGACTTTGCTAAGGTATCATCCACGTAATCCTCCATAAAGGTATGCATTATGTCATGGAAGATGGTGGTCATTGCTCGTTGATATGTGGCCCCTGCATTTTTCAACCCAAAGGGCATGATGTTCTAGCAAAAGGTTCCCATTGGACATGTGAATGTTGTTTTCTTCTGATCATCTGTTGCTATATTGATTTGATTGTAACCTGAGAAACCATCCATTATCGATAGCATGGCATGTCCTATTGTTAAGTCCACAATAATATCAATGTTTGGTAAAGGAAAATCATCCTTTGGCAATGCCTTATTTAGATCTTTGAAATCTGTGCATATTTTGATACTATTGTTTGGTTTTTATATAAGGACAATATTAGAAATCCACTTAGCATAATCTGTAGACCTGATGAATTTTGCATCTAACAACATTTTCAGCTCAGCCTTTACCATCAAGATGATATGTGGATGCATTTTCCTTAGTTTTTGTTTCATAGGTTTTATCCCAGATGGTAGAGATAAATGATGCATTAGGAGATCTGGATCTAAACCTATCATATCAGAGTATGACCAAGAAAAATTAATGCTTATGTCCTCAAAGAATTTGGTGAATTCAGGATTTTCCTATTCTGTCATAGATGTTGCCTAATGTAGAGTTTTTTCTTTTTTTTCCGTGTCGATGCTAATAGACTATGTAGGCTCCACCAATATTGATTATATTTCATGATAATGCTTTATTAGGGTGTCAAATCTCCCATCTTTCAATTCCTCAAAGAGGTTTTTACCATCAGATGTGTTCTTTATTTTTACTTTTTTGAGATCTAATGTTGCCATTAAATGGTTTTCACCATTAGATCCATTATTCTTGTTTTCAAGTTTGCAACTGGAAGATTTGACACCCTCCTGACTGAATGTGTCATTATGAGATTTGTGATTAGAGCTTATGTCAGGTTCATTGCAACAAAGGAAATTTACGATAGTGACATCATTCGCAAAGCTGGGGACATTGAGAGGTTCACTTAGTTCCGAGTCGATAAGTTCAGGATGTACTAGGGGTAAAAAGTCATCAGATTGACTACGGTCGATGATAGTGAGGGTTCCAATACCTATGTTGTCAGGGTTGTTAATATTGATTTTGAGGTCTATGATATTAATTTCCTCCAATTCATCTAGCTCACTCAATGTTTTTCCATCCTCACTTGAGTCATCAATATTTTGTGATTTAAATACAAGTGGTCTAGTCCCCAAGCTTTTTCCCTCCTTGCGTGTGGGTGCATAATATTTTATGATGTCAATTTGTATTTATGTATATGATACACCAAATAAAAGGTCCCACTCATACTCATTGGAATCTATTTCAAAACTATCTCTCATTTGAAGGATTCTTTCAATAGCTTTTTGAGTCATTTCTTGTTTTGTTTCCTCTGTATAACACAGTCTTGTTTTGTCCTTTGACTGAAGGGTGAGAGGTTGAATGGGTTCTATGATGCCTTCCTTTCTTTTGCCAATAGGACCTTTTCCTTCATACCCAACTTTATCTAAGATAGATTTTCCTTTTCCATATTGTTCTATCTTTATGTTGATATTTGTTGATGTTGATGCTTCTTTGTCTTTATAGATCCTATTCAGGATGGCCTTGTCTTCTGATTCATCTTCTAGAGTACCTGCTTTTACAAATCTTTCATCTAGAGCTGTGTTAGATTGTGATGATTGTTGTGTCATTGTTGATGGTTTTCCATATGACCTTGGAGAGGGTAGCAACTGTGATAGACATAAATATTTCCCAATGGAATATTCTCCCATGCCTTTGTCGATTAACGAGATCTTTTCTTGAAATTGTTGTGATAGATAATTTAGGTGACCCTCATTGTCTGATAAAGTGAAATCAGCAACACTTGTATCTTTTGGTTGCCCCTTTTTCTCAACCCATTTAGATACAATGTTTAGTTTCTTTTCACTGTTGGATGATCTAGAAGTGCTTGCTTCTCTATTATGGGGTACAAAAGTGGCTTGAGTTGTTTTAAGCATGTTACAATATTGGGGATTGTTGCAGTCAACTAATATAGTCACTTCTTGTCCATTGACTAGAAATTTTAAACACTGGTGATAAGTTGAAGGCACCACTTGAATTTCATGAATCCATGGATGTCCCAAGAGTATATTATATGTTAGCTCTTTCTCTAGCACTTGGAAAACTATATTCTTCACAATTGGTCCCACTTGAATATGAAAAAAAATCAATCCCTTGGAGGATCTCTCTTCTTCATCATAGGCTTTTATTGTTATTTTCCTTGTGTCATCAATAGCATTATTAGAATAACATAGTGCATGGATCAATTTTAAAGTGAAAATGTTTAAACCAAGTCCACCATCTACTAGGACACATTTAACACGGTGTTTATGGATAATGAATTCTATATGAAGTGTTGCATTGTGGATGATTAAGTGATACATCGTATTGTTCGGAGAATGATAGACAATGAGGCATGGTTAAATTTCCCACCATAGCTTGAAATTGATAGACATCTAGATTATTGGGTACTGTGGAGGCCACAAGAGATTGTTCCAAAACTTCCTTATGAGATAGTGAGATTTTAAGAAGTTCCAATATTGATATTTGTGTTGGTATTTTCTGCAGTTGATCAATAATGTTGTATTGAATTGAAGGGAGATTAGTGGTTTTAGATGTAACTCCTTTCAATATTACCTTGGATTGCCCCCTTGTTGTTACATTGACTGGTTGGTAGTCTTGCTTTTCCTTGATTTTTATGACATTGATCTGATTGTTGGATGTGTCTATGTTTTGGATCAGATCTAATGGTATGATGTCATTGGTTCCAATGTTATCAATTTGATTATCAGTGACAGTATCACTCTCAACCGCCGAAATATAAAAGATAGTACCATCATAAAGGTAGTTTACATTTTTACCTTTAACATTTGTAAAAGAACATTCTCCCTTTTCATAATTTGGTAAAGGATACTTAAATGCAGTATGATCATTGTTGGTTTGATGTCCTTCTACGAATACCTTTTTACTATCAATCAAATCTTGGACTAGATGTTTTCACTGCATATAGTCATTTGTTTTGTGTCGTTTGTTTTTATGAAATTTACAATAGTCTGCATCATTCCACCAAGATGGTTTCACTTTTGGTTCCCATTCTTGCTTCCGGTAAGGTGATGAGTCCATTTGCAATAAGTTATCTCATTGTTGATTCTAATGTTTGTCCCAATGGTGTGAATCTTCATTGGTTTGATGATCTTTGGTATGATTTTGGTTTAGATTCTCCATTGTTCAGATTGTTGGTTTGAGTGACACTTTGATTGATTTTTTGGTCATTATTTTGATTGGTCTTTGGAGTAGTTTCCATCAAATTAAATACTGGTTTCAAATTTTGTGTGTCATTTGTAGCATCATTGCTTCCAATATTTCTACTATTTTGCCAAAATTTTGGTTTATCATTGGTGCCATAGTGATTTGAGGAATTTGTATTATTTGATCCTTCATTGTAATGTTTTATCACCCCTCTTTTTATCAAAGCTTCTTCGATCTTGAGACCATTTTCAATTACTTTCTCAAATGTAGGAGGACACCGTAGTTCAAGCCTATAGCTCATGTCATCAGTTAAATTGCCAATGAATAGTTCCATCTTTTCTTCTTCAGGTATAACACGAGGATATCTAGAAAACAACCTTTGCCATAATTTTAGAAATGAGAGGAATGCTTCACCTTTATTTTTTTTCATGTTGTAAAGGTCTTTTATTGTTACCTCATGTTGAATGTTAAAGGAAAATTGTGAGATAAACTTGTTGACTAGTTCTTCAAAAGTTTGAATCATTGGTTGTAGTTTAGAGAACCATTCCATACATTGACCTCCCAAGCTCCTTGGAAATAACCTCATTAGATAAGTTTCCTCTTGTACAAATTCTAAACTCATAGTTTTGAATTCCCTCACATGGTCAATTGGATCTGTTTTACCATTATACTTGTATTTTAGGAATTCGCAATGTCTAGGAAATGGCATCATGTCCACACTTGGATCAAAAGGATAAGGGCACATGTCCTATAATGAGTACCTTTTAGTGTTTACCTTTCACATATCTTGAAGTTGTTGTTACAAGTTTTGAATTTGATGCATTAGGGAAACCACTTGATCTATGTTTTGTGTGTTTTATGGTTTAGTTTCAGTTGCTCTAGGTGTCTCTTTTAATCGATTGATATCAAAAACTTTTGGAAGTTTTACACCTAGTTCAACTAGCATCAAAAGGTATTTTCCATATCTTGTTGTAAGAATTTTTCCATAAATTTATGGAAATTTGGATCTTGTTGTGTTGTTTGAATGTCCTCTTGGGTTATTTCATTGGTGTCATTTTGGTGGAGTCTCCTCCAAGGATTTTCTTCAGCCATGGTGTTTTGTGTTTCAATTTCCTTTTCTCTAAGTTTCTATCTTTGTAACCTCATCAAAATTGGCATACAAGTGTGTGTTCATCTCACTAAACTTTGATCTTTTTGTTTGGATGAGTGTCAAGGTATTAACTTAAGTCAAATAGAATGATAAATTCTATTGACGAGACTAAGCTAAAAAAAATCTTATTATTTTGTTTTGTTTCTTGATTATGGGATGACAAATCCTGATAAAGAAACTTGACATAATACTCCATAATTTGTGTTAGATGGTTTAGACATTTTAAGATTGCAAGATCTTGGTTTAATTTGATAAATTTTGACTTGTAAGTCCTATCTTTCCAGGTTTAAGACACTGTTTGGACTGAGGAAATGTTTTTTTCTCTAACAAAGATGCAGGTTTTGATGTCAATAGTCTAATATCAATTTCAAATAACTCTTTGTTTTCTTGTTCCATGGATGAGCTATAACATGTAGTCAATGCGCTAAAACATATTGTGTATGCATTGAAAGATGTGATGTATGCACCATCAAATAGGGTATATGCACTGAAACAAACTACATATGCGCTAAGGTACTGGTAAATTATGATGATAGACTGTGCAGATGCACTGTAAGATAAGACATATGTGCTAAAACAGTGGTTGTATGTGCTAAAATAGACTGTGGATGCGCTATAACAATTGGTCAATGCGCTAAAACAGACTGTGGATGCACTATAATGGTTGGTCAATGCACTAAAACATATTGTGGATGTGCTATAATGGTTGGTCAATGTGCTAAAATAGATTGTGGATGCACTATAACAGTTGATCAATGTGCTAAAATAGATTATGCATGCGCTAAAAGATATGGTGTATGCGCTAAAACAGACTATGGATGTGCTAAACTAGAAGTTGTCAGGATGTTCACAGTTTTGTCCATTTGTTTTGGTTTCTCTCAGTATGATGATTAATTCCAGGGTGTAATTTTCTAACCAATGAAGGTAGTGGAAAAGTATTATGCTTGTAAATCTCAAATTTTGATAATCTATTGGGATGATACCTTCAAAAATAACCTTACACAATAAAGTCAGATTGTAAACAGTTGTTTCAGATTCTACGCATTAAACATGTAGTGAGTGTTCTAGAATCTGGTCCGATTCTTTCAATTTCCATAGGTTTTGACACAAATACAAACAGTTCAAGCACATTTCTATATCAAGTAGGTCATCACTTAGAATATCATAGCCCACATCTTGCAACTATGTCAGCTCACACAACCTTGTCACCCCATAGAGGACGCTCGTGTTTTTGCCTTTCCCGAGTCTTAACCAAAGTTGAATCCTCCACTTTTGGCCAGGGTCTCTGATAGTTATATGGTGAGTGTCTTGGGGGAAGATTCTTCCCTCCCCTTGCACCGTGATATAAAAAGTGTTCGAAAATTGACATAGTTGGATTCTACACTAAAGTTCGTAGGTAGGGTATTCATTCAGAGCGGCAATTGATAAACTCCCTCAGGAGACCTCCCAATCTTTAGAACAAATATTTTGGGGATGGTTATCTTGCACACTTCCATTGAATTGTGGGTTTCCCCAAATTCACTTTTGATTATAGTGGATTGGAAAACCTAGCTTTGGTTGTTCCCACTTAGGTCATTCTCGTAGGGTGAGTACTTTTTCCCACTACGATAGGCCTTCTAAAGGATTTAATAAAGTGGAAAATAAAAAGTCTAGCATTCTGATCACCCAGTTAAGGGGAGAGCATAGGCCTATTGCTTTCGAGACACATAAAACATGGGGTTCAAACTATTTCCTTAATTAATCTAGATGCACTATTTTAACAAAAGAAAAAGAAAATAATTAAACTTAAACCCTTGCAAAAATCATTAGTAATCTTTGTGATTTTTTTCTTTGACCGGCATATGTTTTCCAGCAACTGTCTTTGACAAGCTTATTTCGTACCTGGAACACATAAAACAATGATTACACCTCAGATTTTTAAAATTCTACAAAAGTAATCAGGTGTGCCACAATGGTGGTCACATGCTCTAAAACGGAATTTAAATGTGCTATAATAAAAGTCCTATGAGCTACAAACATTGATGTATGCTCTAAAATAGTAGGTCTATGCACTGAAAGAAAAACCCCCTGGCTGGTGACACAACAAGTTTGATGCTCCAGAACAGTCGTTGAACGTGCTAGAATATTTTGTTAATGCACCGGAACAGTCGGTGAATGTGCTAGAGTATCTATCGTATGTGTCGTAAGATCTCTTGATCGTGCTAAAACAAACATATCAGAAGCTTGCGAGAACAATTTTCAGAAATAAAAGTTAAATATGGGGTTTACGGCCCATGATGGGTGCCAAAATGTAAGTGTGGAATAAGTAATGAGTAAACTAACAAACAACACTTCTTAATAAGAAATTATATCAAGAAATTCAACAAATATTAATCTAATTAAAACAATAAAAATCCTTAAAGCGTCATATTGCTCTCTATCTCCAAAGATTTATTAAATCATAGGGCTCTCATATTTTGTAAGCATTGTGACTGTTAAAATTCCAATCTAGAGAATGAGATGTTGCTAAATGCAAGAATCTAATCCTATATGATGATGGTTAAATGATATTGATGCTACTGTAATCTAAATTGACATGAAACTTGATAAAACAAGATACAATAAATTATGATGCAACTAAATTATTATATACTAAAATGCTATGATTAATGCTATGGCTGAATGCTTGATGATTGCTAAATGATAATTGTTTGATTGCTCAATTTCTATTCCTTTAGAGTAAGTCTGCACAAATTTGGGATCCTTTTCCTGTAGAAAGGGGTTGTATTTATAGATTCTCAACAACATATTTGTGAAGGGGAAACACAACAAAGGTATGGATTCAATCTCAAGGATTCAATGGTGAAGGATGAAGAAGCTTGATTTGATTATGGAGATTGTTCCTCCCCATAAAAATACTTGACTAGATGATAGGAAAAATCCATGGAAGAATATGAAGGAGTTGCCTGCAAATTTGTCTCCAAATTTTCCCGTGAAGGTTGAGATGAATTAAATTAGACATTTCATATCTAATTTGGTACGTGAATATGATTAGCTATAGAATATATTTCAATTGAATATTTAGATTTATTCAATTTAGGAAAAGAGGATATTTAATTTAATAAAACAAAACTATAGAAGTCTATGTTTATTAAATAAATATGGAAGAAATATGATAATTGATTAAAAAAAATTAATAATGATAATTAAATTAAATAAAGTATTAAATTTGTTTATTTAATTAAGAAAAAATAATATAATAAAGATAGAAGAATTAAAAGTGAACTATATAAATAAATATTTCTATTTATTTAAATAGTACAAGAATTAAAGGTTAATTAATCAAATAAATCGTATTTAATTAATTAGATTATCTAGACCACTTGCAGGTGTATACATAGTCTATTCAAATAAACACTTGTACTTATATTTACTCAAATTTTGAAATATATTGCTGCCCTAAAAAATTTGTAATTCATGCAACGTAATCCCTTAACGGTCCAAATTGCAAAAGAGAAACAATATTTGATAGCCTGTTACCTGGATACCATGTCAATTATGATAATTATATTTGAGGCATTAGGATCACATAGGGAACCTCTACAATAACCTCTCTCAATTTTTTTTATTTCAGTCATTTTTCCATGGTGTCCAATTTTGACTTGATGGAAAAAGTGTCGATTGCAAGCAGTGTAAAGTTGCCAAGTGGTGCAACTTTCATTCTGTAACTCGAGTGACCAAATGAATTGTTCCAACACATCCAAATTGGTGGGTTTATGCTAGGCATAGTCCTATTTTACACCCAAACACACCGAATCACTCCAAGCTATGTTCAACCAGCTGGATCCCTTAAGGGTCCAAAGTGCAAAAGGGCAACAATCTTTGACGAGATATTACTCAGAAACCGTGATGCTTATGAACTCTTCGTCTGAGCCTATAGGATCATGTTGGGCCCCTCTACAATAACTTCTCTCATTTTTTGTTATCTCAATTTTTTTTACCCGTGGTGTCCAATTTTCACTTGATGGAAAAAGTGTCAAATGCAAACAATGTAAAGATGCAAAGTGGTGCAACTTTCATTTTGCAACTTGAGTGACCAAATGAGCTGTTCCAATGCATCTAGGTGGGTATTTTTACACTAGGAATGGTCCTCTTTTGCACCCAAACACACTGAATCACTTCAAGTTACATTCAATCGATAGAATCCCTTATGAGTCCAAAGTACAAAATGGTTGCAATCTTTAGCATGTTGTTATTCAGACATCGTGATGCTTAGAAAATTCTTGTATGAGCCTATGGGATCATGTTGGGCCCCTCTACAATAACCTCTCTTAGTTTTATCTATCTTAGAGGTATTTTCTCGTGGTGGCGAATTTTCTCTTGGGGAAAAAATTATCAAATGCAAGTTGTGCAAAGTTGCAAAGTGGTGTTGCAAGTTTCATTCTGCAACTTGAGTGACCAAATGAACTATTCCAACATGTATGGGTGGGTAAATTTATGCTATACATGGTACTATTTCACACCCAAACATGTCAAATCGTTTTGAGCTACGTTCAACTGGCTCAATCCCTTAAGGGTCTAAAGTGAAAGAGGGCAGCAATCTTTGACTGGATATTACTCAGAAATCATGATGCTTACGAACTCTCTGTCTGAGCCTACATGACTATGTTGGGCTTCTCTACAATAACCACTCTTAATTTTTTTTATCTCAAATTCATTTTCCTATGGTGTCCAGTTTTCACTTGATGGAAAAAGTGTCAAATGCAAGCAGTGTAAAGATGAAAAGTGGTGCAACTTTTGTTTTGCAACTTGAGTGACCAAACGAATTATTTCAACACATCCGGGTGGGTAAATTTATGTTAGGAATGGTCCTCTTTCATACCCAAACATGTTGAATTGCTCTGAGCTACATTCAACCGACATAATCCCTTGAGTCCAAAGTGCAAAATGGTTGCAATATTTAGCATGATGTTACTCGAACACTGTGATGCTTAGAAACTTTTCGTCTAAGCCTGTGGGATCAAATTGGGCCCCTCTACAATAAAATCTCTCAAATTTTTCTATCTTGGAGACATTTTCTTGTGGTGATGACTTTTTTGTTTGGGGAAAAAGTTATCAAATACAAGTTGTGCAAAAGTGCAAAGTGGTGCAACTTTCATTCTGCAACTCGAGTGACCAAACAGACTATTCCAACATGTTTGAATGGGTACGTTTATGCTAGGAATGGTCCTCTTTCACACCCAAACACACCAAATCACTCTAAGCTACATTCAATTAGCTCGATTCCTTAAGGGTCCAAAGTGCAAAAGGGAAGCAATCTTTGACAGGCTATTACTCAGAAACTGTGACACTTACAAACTCTTTGTCTGAGCCTACAAGATTTTTTGGGCCCCTCTACAATAACCTCTCTCATTTTATTTTTATCTCAGAGTCATTTTCCCGTGGAGTCTAATTTTTGCTTGATGGAAAAAGTGTCAAATGCAAGTAGTGTAAAGATGCAAAATGGTGCAACATTTGTTTTGCAACTCGAGTGACCAAATGAATTGTTCCAATGCATTCAAGTGGGTAAATTTAAGTTATGCATGGTCCTCTTTTGCACCCAAACACGTTGAATCACTTTGAGCTACATTCAATCGACAAAATCCCTTATGAGTCCAAAGTGCAAAATGGTTGCAATCTTTAACATGATGTTACTCTAACACCGTGATGCTTAGAAAATTTACATATGAGCCTATGGGATTGTGTTAGGTCCCTCTACAATAATTTCTCTCAATTTTTACTATCTCGAAGGCGTTTTCCCGTGGTGACGACTTTTCACTTGGGGAAAAATTTGTCAAATGCAAGTTGTGCAAAGTTGCAAAGTGGTACAACTTTCATTCTGCAACTCGAGTGACCAAATGGACTATTCCAATGCATCCAAGTAGGTACATTTATGTTAGGAATGGTCCTCTTTCACACCCAAACACACCAAATCACTATGAGCTACGTTCAACCGGCTCGATCCCCTTAAGGGTCCAAAGTGCAAAAGGGCAACAATCTTTGATGGGCTATTACTAAGAAATCATGATGCTTACGAACTCTCTGTCTAAGCCTACAAGATCAAATTGGGACCCTCTACAATAACCTCTCTCAATTTTTGTTATCTCAGAGTCATCTTGTGGTGTCCATTTTTCACTTGATAGAAAAAGTGTCAAATGCAAGCAGTGTAAAGTTGCAAAGTGGTGCAACTTTCATTTTGCAACTCATGCGACCAAACAAACTATTTCAACACATCCCAATTGGTATTTTTATGCTAAGAATGGTCCTCTTTCACACCCAAACACGTTGAATCACTTTGAGCTACACTCAACCGGCTTGATCCCTTATGATGGCATGCAAAACAATCAAAAAGAGAAACATTCACACG
This sequence comes from Sequoiadendron giganteum, assembly GCA_007115665.2. Classification (NCBI taxonomy): domain Eukaryota; kingdom Viridiplantae; phylum Streptophyta; class Pinopsida; order Cupressales; family Cupressaceae; genus Sequoiadendron; species Sequoiadendron giganteum. The sequence goes on from CM021103.1 coordinate 266,614,893, forward strand.
ACAGTTGAGAAGTATGAGTTTTCCACACAAAAAGCATATGATCATCCTCAAGTCTAGAAAACACAAGATGTTTTTTAATTATCCTCCTTTCCCTTACAACAATATACAACCAATTATAAATGTGTATAATGGTGGAACTTGGAAATATTTTATTTTTCCTAAATTAACAACTTTGGTTGTGAAGCATTTTATCATTTTCATTTGAAATGATTTGCTATGCTTGAAAATTGGAGTCTAAGAGAAACAAGTGATGCTCTCACATACATTTATTATTTGGTGTGATAAATAAAGTTTTCACCCTTGAGTCCATTTCCTATACAAGAAATAATATGGAAAAAAGTTGACATATACATCTTTCGATATGTTTATATGGTGATGGATCAAGAACATAACAATTCATTCTGTATTGTGAGGATTATGTTGTGAAAATGTTTAAAGACTATTCAAGATAAATGTTTGTACGATATTGTTTCAAGAATTTAACTACTCATCATCTACTATGAATATTATGTTTTGCACCAGTTGTGAAGATTATGTATCCTTTGCTAAATTGAGTTGTTCCAATCAAAATATTAAATATACTGGAATCTTTTTATGAAACATCTCATGGAATATCAATTGAAAACATGGTTTTTACTTTTAGATAAAGCATTTGATGGAACTCTTTGGCTTAAACTGAATTGAGATATGTAAGAACAAGGGAGCATTAAGAAATACATTGCTCAAGGATCTTAAATAAGCCTTCTCTCCCATTTCAATTTTGGGTGGCAATAAAGTATTGGGAATGTTTTGCCTATTTTCTAGTTGGCAGTTGCAATTATAGAAGGCTCATCTCTTGATATATTAATAATCAATGCATTTATTTACTGTTAATATTTTCTTTTCAATTTGTGCAATTTTTTAATTTGTAACTCTAATAGTATTCCTAGAAATATTGAAGTTGTTTAGCATCAACTAATAAAGATTTTTAGCATCAATCAATAAATATTCAAGAAAAACCATGAAGGACAACAATGATCAATGCTAGGGCTAATCAATTAATAAGTATACACATGAATAAATCAAGCGTACATGTGAATAAGGGAAGCACAAGTACTCAAAAACACATAAACCTTGAAGTATACATATGAATACATGGTATACGGAAATTAATACAAAGTATATGTAATACCCCTCCGTTTTGCCTTCTGGTTGGACAGTGTGTCCTTGTGTGGGTATGTTGCTTTGATGTGTTTCTAGTTATTTTGATGTTATCTTTATTCCATGTTTTGGATTAGCATTATGGATATTCGAATTAATGATGTTATGCTTTGGATTATATTAATATGTTAGATCTATCGGTTAGTTGCATTGTATTGGTGAAGGGGATGGTATCACATCACTCACTTGCAAGTGCCCTGCAATCCCATGATTTTCTCTTCATGGTGTGTATTTTATGCTATTCATATTATATGTTGTTGTTTACTTGATTTACAAGTTGACAGGTACAGGACATCGACTCCATCTGGTTTCACAGGTTGGAGTGTGTTCAATACCCAATGGTATTCGATTGGGAGATAGTAGCTAGGTTTTCGTGCCAAGTCGTCCCCCTAGTCCTTGTATGTCGTCATTTGTTTGTCGGGTTGTGTTGTTTTGATTATTGTGCCATCTCTTCGTTATTTAATTTCAAGTTAGAAAAGGGGTAATTAAATGGTTTAATGTATTTAAGTTGTGGTTTAATTTGTTCTGGAATTATGTTGAAAAATAATTTATTTATTAATTAATTAAATTTTCGATATTGAAAGAATTTAATTTATCTATGTTGAAGTTATTGTTATTTTGTTGAATTTGAAAATAAAGAAAATGCATGAAAGTCAATTTGAGAAATTTGGAATTCAAAATTAGAAAAATGATTTAAAAGTCAATTTGAAAGTTTGAATTCAAAATTGAAATTGAGATATTTTCTAATTTTTTGTTTTGAAGAATTTATGAGGGTGGTTGTTGAAATTTTAGGGTTTCATCCTTATGGTTGAATTTATTTTCTCAATTTTGGATCATGGAATTTTGGGAAAAGTTTGAAAATAGGAGGAAGAATATTTCAATTTTGTGGGTTTTGGATTGAAGTGGTGAAATTTGTTGAACTAAAGAGGGAATCAAAGTAAGAAGTTGAGCACCATTTTGGATCCTCTCAAACTCAAGAAAAAACCAAGTTCATTCTTGGTAAAGTTGATTGTTTGAACAAATGCATTTGCTTATAATTGTTGTTGGAGATCATATTTAGAAAATTCAAGATCTGATCTGACTTTCTGTTAAACTTTGTTTCAATTTTAACTTTTGTTGGAAAATATTTCTTCAAGAAAAACTTTGTGTTCTTGGCTACAAATAATTGTTTGAAAATTATTTGTTCAATCTGATTTATAAATCAAAATTAGAAAATTAAATAAAGTCATATATATTATATATATGTATTTATATACATATAAATTATATATATTTAATTTTGGTTTTGTGGGGGATTATGCTGTTGAAATAATTTATTTTTTAAAAATGCCCCTATGTACGCGGATTTCTAAACCCGTGGGGTTTTTTCTTTAAAATATATATATATATTTAAATTTTTTATTTTTTTTGGTGGGGGTCGCTGGGGCTCAACCCCCACCATGCCCCTTGGGAGGCGGGTGGAGGGAGCCACACCCAACGCACTCCCCACCCTCCCCTGTCGCCATTGCTTCCTCTCCCCATGGCCCATGTGGGTTGTGCAGGCCATGCCACCATGGTGGGTGATCGGTGTTGCCAGCGCCGCCCGTGCCTTGTGCAGACCCCGCCAGCTCTTCCGCCCACAGCGGCCACCCCACCAAACCATCCGCCGACAGCTCCTCCTAGCTCGCCGCCCAGTTAAAACGCCGCGCCACTACTGTAAAACTGCAGCCGGGAAAACCACGGGCGGCAACCCTAACCCGACCGCCTCGAAAGTTGTGCGGTCACCTCACTCAAACCTATGTGTGGCCCGAGGTGTGAGCTGAGGGTTTTGTTTGTAAAAAATGAAAATAAAATATTTTTTTAATTATTATTTAATATTAGTTATATATAATATTAAAATATTATTAAATATATGTATTAATCAATAATATATATATTTAAATATTTTATATTATATGTAATTAATATTAGTTTTTAACTTAATATTTTTGTAGTTGGGGAGATGATTTTTAATATACATATATGTTTATTTAAATATATATATATATATATATATATATATATATATATGATGGAGAAAAATAAAAGCATAATTTTACTATGTAATTGGAAAGGTATCAAGTTTTGAGCCAATGATTTGATTAATACCTGGATTTAAATTAATGGAGGGATTTAAAATATTGGGCTCTTAAGCAAATTATTATTCTTTCTTTTAAAATAATATATTTGAAAAGGAAAATTAATGGAGATGAAAGTAACATGTTTTAAATAACGAAATTAATCGATTTATTTTATAATGATTTAGTTTGCAAGGGCAATCGGTTATTTATTTTAAAGCGAAATGTTATGTGTTATGGTTGAAAATGCCTATTTTATTAAGAGCAATTAGGTAATTAAATATTAGTGTTAATTTTTTGCTTATCTGAAAAGATGAATTCTTAATTCAGTTTTATCGAAGTAATGAATTATGTAATGTAATGAGAAATGGATTTAGAATATCCAAAGGTAGTTCTTTCCTATTGCCTTCAATGAATATGTCTTTTGTGTTTACGTCTTGGGAAATGGGTTAAGTACCTTTCTATTGTAAGCCTCCCAGAGGACTGCAGAGGTTGGGGGTTGTCATTTGTGATCTTAACCTGTTGTGATTTCTCTTGGATAGTGCATGAGGTTGTGTCTATGTTAGTACCCAATTTTCACGAACGGGGACGTTTGTACCTCCTTGGTTTAGGAGTGGATTTTGTGTTTAGTGCCTCCTTGTCAGGAGTGACTATGTTACTTTGTTACCTCCAGAGTTTGGAGAGGGTTTGAACTTGTGTTACCTCTTGGAAAAAGAGAGGTCGTGGTATCTTGTTTATTGCACCTTTGTACCCTTGGTGATTGTTTGGTATGTTGTTGTCAAGTGGAGGAGTGGCTTGTAACGGGGGCCGGCACATGAACTGGTGCCAGGGTAACTCGTTGTAAGTGGTGTAATTAAGTGATAACTAAATCAATATACTTAGAATTTTGGGTAGTACTTCACACTAAAAAGATAATTATGCCTCACTCATAGACTCAAGTGCTCGGTTAGGCTTGGGATGGGTGGGAAGGCCTGGAATGGCAAGGTCATCTATCTTGTCTGTACAAGAGGTATTTGATTCCGCATGAGTGAGTATGGGGGTCGGGATTCGGTAGAGGCCACTAGGGTAACCCTTAGTGGGGGTCGGAGCCTAGGAAGAATCATCGTGGGTAACTCATGATGAGCTGTGTGATGACACTCTGTCTAGGACAACAGTTGGTATTTGATTTCATATTAGTATGTATGAGGGTCGAGGATCGGTTGAGGCCACCATCTTGATGATTCGCAGCGGGTAACTCATGATGTGTTGTGTGATGGCACTTTGTGTGACCATAGTTGGTCCTTGTTTATTGTGGGTATGGTTTCTGTAACATACCTGATGTGACCATGGTTGGTGTTCGATTATTATATGTATGGTTCTCTTAACATACTTGTTCTGCTTTATTTCTGGAAGCAATGTGACCATGTAGGGTTGTACTTATGTTGTACTTGCATGGTATTTGAGTTGTACTTATGTTGTATTTGAGTTGTACCTTGGGATGTACTTGTGAGGTTCATGTGTTTGGTTGTTTCAGTTTGGTTCAGTTTATGTTAGCCTATGTTTAGAGGTAGATGGTCTTGGCTAGGATTCCTGGTTACTATCTCTGAGCACGGGGGGTGGGCCTTTAGGTTCCACTTGGTTGGGTTGTGTGCACCTTAATCTGTTGGGTTCTTTCTTCATGTTCGTGTGGATGAGACTTTCAATTGGAAAGATCGTTGGATTCAGTTCCAGTTCTTGCTTCATTTCATTTCAGTTGATCTTGTATTATTTTATCCCTCATTGTTATCGAGGTGGAAGTTGTAAATGTAAGCTTATTTATTGGACCTGCCTCATTCGAGGAATGAGAGATGTAATTGTAATTTTTAATTATGAATTAATGAAATGGAAAGTTATCTTCATGCTTGCTGTAAATTATCTTATTGGAATGTATGTGTTGAAATTATTAAGTAAATAATAAACATGGTTTAAATCATGTTTTTTGTTGGGGTTCTATATAACCTCTGTCTCGTAACCTTAGAGGTTGTTGGCATTAGTTAGTGAACTTGCTTATTAATTATACTTTTAAAAAAAATATTATGTTTAAGTAGTTAAATGCAACTTCCTCTAGGGTTGCATGGCAGGGCGTTACAATATATGCATGAATACAAGGTATACGCATGAAAACACGTAAGTCACAAAGTATACGTTGGAATACACGTAAGCCACAAAGTATACAAGTAGGTTGTAAAGTATACACTTTAATATACGTAACTCATATCTATTGAACCATGGACTTATATTGCAAATATGGACACCATCGATAAAAAAAAAATCTATTAACCAAATATCCATGAAGGCATACATCAATATATGTCGATATAAGTATAAAATATATACAAAATAGCCATATAGGCTTACGAGAATGCCATATAGGAATACGATGTCACATATATCCAATACAAGATATGTACAAAAATGCCATATAGGCATACAACAAAGGGCTCTAGAATCAAAAGTCATTGCTTTACATGCCTTGGAAACAAATTCTTTCCCTTTGCTTGTCGACTGGATGGCGATAGGTCTGTCACTCATTTTTTTTGAGGCAAAGGATTTCTCCTAGTGCTCCTCCTAGGGTTTAGTTCCTGGTCAAGCTTTATTTGTTACAATAAGAAGTAAAGACATTAATATATAAAAATTACATTATTAAAAATGATGTATTTAACAAAATAATCACTTACTGCCATCTGATGATCACTCTCCTTGAGGGAAATATTCAAATGCCCATGTTGAGGTGTGTTGAAGCCCTGTAGAAACCATCCAAAGAGAAATTAAAAAACAAATCAATAATGGTTTCATTTTTCACTACCTAACAACTATAACAATGAATGTAAATTGAAATTTAGTAATCTACCTCATACCTTCGTGAGGGGAATCAAGGAGTCTATAGTAGATGAAACACCAATCTCCATTGTCCTATGAGCATTTGGAGGTGTGTCCACTTCCAACAACTGAAAATAAAACAACAAATTATTCAATCACGAAAACTACAATAGTGATGCATGTCATGGCTTATAATGTATAAGATAATGAACAAAATTTTGAGTACTTATTAAACTATATAGTTCTGACTATTATGCTTACTATTTTCCCTATTCATAGCTTGTTTGAAAGCACCTATTTTTAGGATTTTATCCATAGCAGCAAGGTGGTGAACCGTTTGATAAAATTCTTTGGTAGACATGTACAATTTAACTATGACAACATAGAGAAGGGAGTGAATTGTTTGAAAAAATGCCTCAAAGAAATGGGGTCTCATGGTGATTGAATGCCATTACAAAAAAATGTGCCTTGGCATTCCATCACCATGAGACCACATTTCTTCAAGGCATTTTTTCAAACTACTCACTACCTTGACTATGATATTGCTTACTATTATGCTTTGATAGATTTTTTCCATGCATCCATAGTTTGTTGGAAAGTACCTATTTTAGGATTTTAGCCATAGCAGCAAGGAAGTGAGTAGTTTGATAAAATGCTTTGGTAGACATGCATGCAAAATGTGGTAGCATAGAAAAGGAGGTGAGTTGTTTGAAAAAATGCCTCAAAGAAATGTGGTCTCATGGTGATGGAATGCCATTCCATCACCATGAGACCGTATTTCTTCGAGGCATTTTTTCAAACTAATCAATTCCTTGTCTTTGCTATTTCTTACTATTATGCTTTGATAGATTTTTTCCAAGCATCCATAGTTTGTTGGAAAGCACCTTTTTTAGGATTTTAGCCATAGCAGCAAGGAAGTTCAAGTAGTTTGATAAAATGCTTTGGTAGACATCTATGGAAAATGTGGTAGCATAGAAAAGGCGGTGAGCTATTTGAAAAAATACCTCAAAGAAATGTGGTCTCTATTGGACTCAAGGGAACACTAAGAGGGGGGGTGAATCAATGTTTTGCAAATTTGAACTTTATTAATCTAATTATTAAACCATTTCAACATTAAACCAAAGAAAGATGCAAACACACAAAGTAATCATCCACAACACCATAACACAAGGATTTTTATGTTGAAACCTTGTTAGGGGAAAAACCTAGTGGAGGTTAATCCACAATTTGAGTACTCAAATATAAGTTTTTACAAAAGGGAATGCACTTGCATTTAGGCACATTGCCTAGAGCTCACTGCTCAAAATAAAGGCTCACTGCCTTACAAAAGTTTAGATTAAAACCATCTGAAGGGTTGAACTAAAGTAGTAGCATCTACTTATGCCAAGTTACAGTTCCAGTTAGGCTCATGGATTAGATTTTGGATCCTCAGTCTAATTATATTCTTTGCTCTGCTCTTCTCTGCGATTCACAACACCAATCCATGTACAGATGAATTCAGACCACTATCCTATTGAATTTCATACCACACACTCATATACTTCACATCCTACACATTCACCCATACAAAATGATACTATTGATCTCATATATATATATATCTGCTACCAAGGATTTTATCATTCATATGTCGGCTTACATAAAACATAAAATACTTTTCAACTGTCGGCTAAATCCACCACTAATTCTTTATGTGTATCCTCCAAAGCTGGTTAAGACATAGAGAGGACCCAAATAAACATATTCGAGCACAAAAAAATTTAACCAATTACTTCTTAAACATCCACAATGACTAATTTCGCTAGGTCGGCCTTCTTAGCACAAATAGTTAGAAAATGAGTGCACCAGATCTCCTAGATCGTACACCAGTGAATGCGCATCAATATAATTCTTGGATAAGGTAATAAAAAAATCAACAAACCTTCCTCTAAGATCCACAACTCAAAATAATAGTCCTGTGAGGTATTTAGATCGATATCTTTGCCTTTAACTGAATGCCCTGTTCTTCATTATGTTTTATCGATATGAGCCAATACTAGACTATAGATTGGATGAGAGACTTTAGGTTGCCATAAATGACAACTCTAGAAGCCATATGCCAACAATCCCCCCCTTTGTCATTGATGGCAACACTTAGTGAAAAATGACTAAGTGTCAAAATCAATATGAGTATGCTGCCAAAGTTCAAAATTCCAAAACATAGCTCCCCCTTAGATTGATGAGGAATTTTTCACTGCTCTCTCTCCCCCTTTGACATCAATGAAAAATATATGCCAACAATTGAAAAAAAATGTGTTGCTTTTTCTCCACCTTTTTCAAATATAATCAAAACTTCAAAATTGTTTTCAAAATTTTGAAAAAAAGAACAAATGTTACTTAGAAAATTATCTTGTGATTCTCCTTCATCTCTAGAAGGAATTTCTTCCACGCATCTATAGCAATTCCAATGATTATGATCATACTGTTATTCTTGGATGTCCTATTGATAATCTTAGTGAGGGATTCCAGAATTGTGATCACATCTTCTAACTTTTCACCTTTCCTTGGTATCTCAACCATTTGCTCCAATCTGCATTCGGTTAGGTCCTTCACTTTCCAAAAAGTGTCCACAAGTATGTTTTTAGTGAACTAAACTTTTGTGTGCTTAGACTATAGTTCTTGAATTCTCTTCTTGATTTTGCCATCCTGGTCCTAAAACATATCAAAAAAAATTCCAATCCCATTCAATTCTGTTTCAATTTTCTCCAACTTCTCTTTTTATTTCGCAACTACATGAGGCCAACAGATGCAATAGTTATAAATTTTATTCGTTGCACTTGTGTATTTCCCCATCTCATTCATTTTCTTTTTCAACTTGGTGAGAGATAGCTTGAATTGCACCTTCAAATGTGAGATAACTTTACCTTCTTCTTTGTCTTGAGATACAAAGTTCATTGTTTCTTTTATGCATTCAAGATGTTCTAAAAATTCTCCAATTTGATCTGACTATGTACAATATGAGCACTTAGAATACTTAGAATCATATCCTGATCATATGATGGTCTGATGGACCATAATTTGGCAATTTTCTGCATTCCACCTTCCTTGTGAATAAGTTGCTGAAGCTTCTCCTTTGTCGGGTCATCTTCTTCCTCACTTGCTTATGACATTTCTTTTTCTAGTTTAATCCATGTGATCCCTACTCTTTTCCTTTTATGTTCTCAGATTCTTCATCGGATTCCTCATCTGGTATGTCCACAATTTCTTATTCCTTTCCTTTACCTTCAATTTTTAGAATCTTGCATTCTGGAGGAGTACAAACATCAATTTATTTTTCTCTTTTCTTCCCTTTCTCCATGCATTGGAAGAGGAACCTACTTCAAGAGTCCTTATCGGAAGAGAAATACTAGCTAAGCTAAACTTTCCTAGCAAATTCTTAAAGAAACTTCCAAATTCTTGATCACAGTTAGCCAGATTCTTAGAATGTGTGTATATTTGTTTGCATACCGATTCATTTACTTTCCACACCACATTGTTATCCACCGGTAAACAATTTAGAAAATACATTACCAGACATATGACTAAGGTACCAAACTTGAAAGGGTAGCCTATCTTTTTTTAATTGTACATTCACCATCAATTGATCCTTTAATAGACCACATAGGTCAAAGTCATGACCTTCCATTACCAGCTTGTGTGAAATGTAGACTACACCCGCTCAAGTTTCTCCTTCTTTGTTTTTGAAAAATACTTTATATGATATTTTGTGTGCAATGTACTTTGTAACAGGGTTCTTGATTGTCGAGATTATCAGTGCCCTTTGATCTCCAATTATTTCGATTAGGGTTTCATCTTCTTTATTCTGAATGGATTTCTTTCATGGTATGTCCCCGAATTTACATAATCCAGTCAAATTTTCAATTACTTCCTTTGAAATGATGTAGGGTTTGTCCAGAATCAAGGTGTCATCATTTAATCTGCTCAAAATGAATTTTACGAGTTCTACATTCTCGAAGTATGGAAACTCATTCCAAATATCCAAATTCTTGTGTTTGGCTTCTCTTGACCACTTCAATTCATTGGGTAACAACAGATTTCTCATGGACCTAATCTTTTCACTGTTGTATTCATCCAAATCGATTTGTTCCATTCTTCCTTTCATATTTTACGTTTATCAACCACACACCAAATTATATGGAAAATTTGAAAGCAACTGAAATACCTGATGTGTGCCGAATTAATTTTATTGCTTCAAAATTTTGCTACCAAGTGCTCTCGTTCTTTTCTCCTTCGATGAAAAGTGAAAAATGAGAGTTCCAACTTGTCTTTTATAGTTTGCACACTTGTAATAAATGCTTTTTCCCTAGGTTTCTTAGATACTTTGTTTTCTCAAACAGTGAGAGAAAATTCTTTCGTGGACTTATGATTTCTTGAAATTTCTTGTGAATGTTTTCCAAAACCTCTGCATATCATTAATACACATTTTTGATCATCCTTTAGATTCTGGTACCGGCTTACGAATAGGGGAAAATGATTTTCTTTAAAAACTCCCCCTGGGCCAATGGCTTGAGATCAATTTCTGGACTTGAATTACCGGAAGCAAGTTCTGGTGTAGAGCCATTTCCAACATTAGATTCATTCTTCCTTACCCATGTCTTCTTCATCTGATCTATTATTTCATCCACAGTCATTTTTCCTTTTTCTTTATCATTTTTCTGTGTATTTTTATCTTTGTATACCAGGCCTCTTTTACCCATATTTATGTTTCTACAAAATCTTGCAATGTGACCATGTTTATTGCAATTGTAGCACATAGTAGTTCCTTGTCTAGACCAATCATTCCATTGATTTCTTCTTGATCTGCATTGATTAGCAATATGCCCAAATCTTCCACAGGTATAGCATTCAACATTCCTTCTAGAGTAGTTGGACACAGTTCTACATTCAATTGATTTATTACCAAAATTTTTGCAATTGAAACACTAACCAAAGAATGATGGATTACTTGATTTCATTTTACTTCTACACTAGGTATCCATATGGCCTAATTTATTGCAAGAAAAATAGTATCCATTAAACTTTTGAGCATTAGGTTGTCTTACTAGATACCTTCCACTGTTGTTCATCTAATTTCCTTTTTTGAAATTTATTTGTCCAGATCTAGAACTTTCTCCTTTCTCATATCCAACACCTCTCTTGTCTTTAGCATTCTATTTTCCTTGAGTTGTCTCATCAAGATTAACAAAAATAATCTTAAACTTCTCCTTGTGGGTATGTGCAGGATCATGATGGGCCAAAAAGTGGTGATATGATGGGTAATGCGTAGGGTATGTGGCTGACGACTTTTTTTACCCAAAATTGATGAAACGAAAAAGGTTTTTAAAGTAAATTCTTAACTTTCCACCAATATAAATTATGCTTTACTTTGAATTTAATAAATAATTATTATTTATTTTCTATTTAAATTATGACTAAAGTCTTGATTGATAGGCTGATTGAAAAAAATTTATAGCTTTCAAATGGTATCACATTTTTTGAATCTGAAACATGTGTCACATTCTATGCTTCACATACTATAAGATTAAAAAAATAAATTGAATTTCATAAAGTTTTGACCAAGTTAAGGTGGTCGAACATATGAGTTTTTTATATTTTTTAAAAGTTGTAATAAAAAAATCATAATTAATTATTTACTTGGAAAAAAATTACAACAAAATATGCATCACATTGATACATGAGTTCTATACTTATATCTAAAATATTATAAAAAAATATTATCATTTTATTGTGGTTAGGGTGGTCAAATAGACACCTACTTCTTATTTTTTCCCTGAAATTTAAGGGCTACTGCATTGAAATTTCAAATTTTCACCAAATAGATTTAAAAAAAATAAAATTAAACCTAGTAGTTTAGAAATTGAATTCAATTTTCTACAAATTCTATTGTTACATATTTTTGAAATAATATAGATAACTTATTCAAATTTTTACGTCAAGTTGCCTAACTCTGATTTTTCTGAATTTTTTGCCACTTAAGGGCCCGTTTTTTCCATGATGATCCTACACATACCCTTGTATTCATTTGCAATAGAAAGTTCATCCCTGAGAATAATAAGCTATTTTTCAAGATCTTCTTCATTGTTTCTAGATTGTTGCAATTCACTTTTCAACTAAATGAATTCTCCATTTGCTCTTCTACATTCATCAAATATTTCTTTTAAGGTTTGGGAAAGACTCTGCTCATTCTTCTTTCTTTCTTCAATCTCTTTAGTTAGCTTCATCACCATAGATTCCATCTCATGCTTTAGGGTAGCATTGTGTCTGGAAATCTTTTCACATTCTTCAGTTATTTCCTTCAAGGTTTGATTCGGGTGAGCATCATCCATGTTTTCGCTTTCTTTCTGCTTAATCTGATCACAAAGATCTTTCCTCTTTTCCTTGGATTTTACAATTTGATCTTTCAATGTCTGAATGAATTTCTCAGCATCCCTCAGATTTTCTTTCAATTCTTGGACTTCTGCTTTAGACTGATCAAGGTCATCAAGTGCCACCACAAGCTATTGTTGAATACTACCAAAGTCCATTACATTCCAAGATCCCCATCAAGCTGCTAAACTTCTTTCAAGGAACCAGATGCTCTGATACCAATTGTTGGACTCGAGGGGACACTAAGAGGGGGGTGAATCAGTGTTCTGCAAATCTAAACTTTATTAATCTGATAATTAAACCATTTCAGCATTAAACCAAAGAAATATGCAAACACACAAAGTAATCATCCACAACACCATAAAACAAGGATTTTTACGTGGAAACCATATTAGGGGAAATCCATGGTGGAGGTTAATCCATAATTTGAGTACTCAAATATAAGTTTTTACAAAAGGGAATGCACTTGCATTCAGGCACACTGCCTAGAGCTCACTGCTCAAAATAAAGGTTCACTACCTTACAAAACTTTAGATTAAAACCATTTGAAGGGTTGAACTGAAGTAGTAGCATCTACTTATGTCAAGTTACAGTTTCGGTTAGGCTCATGGATCATATTCTAGATCCTCAATCTGATTTTGTTCTTCACTTTGCTTTGCTCTGCTCTTCTCTGCAATTCACAACACAAATCCATGTACAGATGAATTCGAACCACTATCTTGCTGAATTTCATACCACACACTCATATACTTCGCATACTACACATTCTCCCATACAAAATGATAGTATCGATCTCATATATATATCCACTACCAAGGATTTTATCATTCATATGTCGGATTACATAAAACATAAAATACTTTTCAAGTGTCGGCTATATCCACCACTAATTCTTTATGTGTATCCTCCAAAGTTAGTTAAGACATAGAGAGGACCCAAATAAACATATTTGAGCACAAAAACATTTAACCAATTACTTCTTAAACATCCACAATGACTAATTTTGATAGGTCAACCTTCTTAGCATAGATAGTCAGAAAATTAGTGCATCAGATCTCCTAGATCATACACCAGTGAATGTGCATCAATATACTTCTTGGATAAGGTAATAAAAACATCAAAAATCCTTCCTCTGAGATCCACAACTCAAAATAATAGTCCGGTATTCGGATTGATATATTTTCCTTTAACCAGATTCCCTGTTCTTCATTCTATTATGCCAGTATGAGCCAATACTAGACTGTAGATCAGATGAGAGACTTTAGATTTCCATCAATGACAACACTAGAATCCATATGCCAATAGTCTCATGGTCATGGAATGGCATTCCATCACCATGAGACCACATTTCTTCAAGGAATTTTTCAAACTACTCACTACCTTGTCTATGTTATTGCTTACTATTATGCTTTGATATATTTTTTCGAAGCATCCATAGTTTGTTGGAAAGAACCTAATTTAGGCTTTTAGCCATAGCAGCAAGGAAGTGAGTAGATTGATTAAATTATTGGTAGACGTGTATGGAAAATGTGGTAGCATACAAAAGTTGGTGAGCTGTTTGAAAAAATGCCTCAAGGAAATTTGGTCTCGTGGTGATGGAATGGCATTCCATCACCATGAGATCACATTTCTTTGAGGCATTTTTTCAAACTACTCACTACCTTGTCTATGTTATTGCTTCCTATTATTCTTTGATATATTTTTTTCCATGAACCCATAGTTTGTTGGAAAGCACCCTTTTTTAGGCTTTTAGCCATAGCAGTAAGGAAGTGAACTATTTGATAAAATGCTTTCGTAGACATGTATGGAAAATGTGGTAGCATATAAAAAGGCGGTGAGTTGTTTGAAAAAATGTCTCGAATAAATTGGGTCTCATGGTGATGGACATCACCATGAGACCACATTTCTTTGAGGTGTTTTTTCAAACATCTCATTGCCTTGTCTATGATATTGCTTACTATTATTCTTTCATGTATTTCTTCCAAGCATCCATAGCATAGACAAGGTAGTGAACTATTTGAAAACATGACTCAATAAAAAGTGGTCTCATGGAATTCCATGACAAGCAAATGCAATTGGCAACTGCTACTAGTTAGTACTTATGCTATGTGAAGTAATTGCATCACTGCTTATGTTGACTTTCTAAACTTGATTATATTGTAGTTAAAATTTTGTCATCTATCAACATCTAGTTATTAGTTATGGAATGTGATGTAATGCTTTGACTTTGAAAGATGTTCAATGCAATGTAATCAACAATATGAATATAAGCTACATAATTTTTTTAAGTACAATTCATTAGTTAAACTCTTCATTCTATTAACTGCGTGAAGATTTGTCCAACTCCACTGGCACTCGGAGGTGTTCCCATGAAACCTCCAATATTAGCCTATTCAACATCCAAAATCAGATATTAGAATACCATTCATATAACAATGCTATTAACATGTAATAAATTTATAATTGTTTAGTAGTTACATAACTCAACAATAGATGGACTGGAGTAATAAGTAGGTGCAACATCGGTGTATCCAATATCAACATTGTGACCCTAAAATTTTATTACAATCATAAAAATAAATTAGTTAACCTTGCATTTCAAAAATGAAATTTAATAAATCAAATTCAATGAACATGCTAACATTTACTTGAGTATTGATGCCATAAACCTGATTCAAAATTTTAGCTACCCTCACCATCTCTGTAGCTGCAAGCATATCCTATGTAGAAACGTCCTCAGTGTCAGTGGGTTCATATGTACAAGTCATCCCACAAACCTAACACGAATGGGGCGGAAGCCTAGCACTCAAAGACTCCCCTCGATGGTACTGTACTATAGGAATGGCATGTTGAATGACACTTTGGGTCAAAGAGGTGATAGCCTACAAATTTTCTACCTCTGCACTCTCCTTCGTGCTGGAAGGGATAACGATGTGCTCATGATCCAGCCTAGAGAGAGATCGTCTTGCTTGCCACTTAGGATCCAATTGTGCACCAGGTCTATCTTGAGTCGACCCCCCACCTCTCCCCTAGAAGTCCCTCATATCAAAATAATTCAAGATTTTATTTAGGATGAACTCACATTATAGTTTCCTTAGGAAATATTGTGGGACTTCACAATTGTTGCATGGTGGGTAATAAAAAACCATGTACCACCTATCCCAAAAATGGTTCCTAATCCCTTGGTGGTGGCACCAATGGATAAGAAACCTCTTCGCATTGAGGCCAATATTTTGATTTGTGTGTAGGTCAGTGAATAATGAGCACAAATCTAATTTTGTAATTTTTTCATCTTTTACATCTTTATATGATAATTTATCCTGGTAAAAATTCCTAGCGGCCTACCTGCTATCTTGCCAACAACTTAATTGTTTTTTGATTGTATCTACATGTTTTAACAATTCTTTAAGAGAATTTGCAAGTGTTATTCTCTCCATGGTTGAACCTGCTAGATCATTCAACCTCGTGATTAACTCCTCATTTTTTTTTTTATTGTTTTCAATTTCACTCATTAAATTTTGCTAAGTGGTAGGAGGATGTTGAGGGATTGGTGGAGGATATTGTTGTTGTGGTTTTTGATCTTGAGGATTTTGTTGATGTTGTTGTTGCTCTACTTGTTGAGGATTTTTTTCTTTTTGTTGTTTCTCTGCTTGTTGAGGATTTTGAGGAGGGTTTACAGGTTCATTAACATCTCCTACAAATTCAACAATTAAATATCAAAAACATCCTAAAACTAAAAAATTCATAATAAAACAAAAATAATCCTTACCTCTTAGACCTCCTCGTCGATGTGGAAGAATCCTAGTGACTAAACAATAACAATTTGATGAAAATAATTGCAAGATGACTCCTCCCAAAATGCGAGCACGCAAATGAAGGGTTTTGGCCGCGAGCAGAAAAAAATAGTCACAATGAAAATGAATTTGGTTTCCCTTTTTTTTAACTTTTAATGGCTCATAATGCGAGCATGTTATAACATGCTCGCATTATAGGCTCAATGTGGTCGATCCTTAGGCTCGACACACCAAGCCATAACACACTCATGTTATGAGCTATCAATTTAAAAAAAAAAAATTGGCCACAAATTGGCCCCCCCTCTTTTTGCACCTGCCCACCTTTTACCACACAAAATCATTTAAACTTTATGCCTAGGTAAATTAAAAAAACTACCACTCTTATATTATATCAATCAATCATCAAGGATATCAGTTGATAACATAGGGTTTCATAAAGTAGATCTACATAAATTTTGGTTAAATATATTCCTTTAATGGATTATATTGTGGCTAGAACTAAAAGTGAAATACTTTTACATAAATATTGACTTAAAACATTGATGTTCGGTAAATGAATATAGCAAAATTAAGTATGTAATTGTGAAATTTGCATACCCATTCCAATTTTCATTTAGTTTTGGGTCATTTTGATGGAATATTTTAATACTAAATTACATAGGGACTTTGTCACACTCTTGTGCTAAGTTTGGTCCCTTCCTTGATCTCATCCATTATAATTTACTCGCACCTTCATGCACTTATATACATTCAACTTTATCCATGCTCTATTTGTGTATATAAATAAACATATTCACCTTTTCATTAGCCATAATTTCCATCCACCTAATCCTTGCCTTGATATTATACATTTCTTTATGTGTTAATCACATGACATGTAATTTTTTCTCCCACATGATTCAATACTAGCCCTCAATTTAAACTTTAAAATTATTGGCTCCTATTCTTTCCTACTATTGGGAGTCTACTTGGTAGACATTCATGTGACTATTTCTTATGTCAATATTTAATTGGAATTTTTTTTTTTTTTGAAACATCAAGGAATAATCAAACATGCCATTGTAGATCATTTGCACTACAAGGAAAATTCATTCATACAAACACTTTTCTTTGGAGCATAAAAAAGAAACTAGCATTTATATCAAAATAATCTAAGATATTACATGGCTAAGTTTACTATATTTGATCACTTCCCAAAGGCAACATTTCTTATAAAATAAGGAGGTGAAATGAGGAGAAATTAACCCTTGCAATCCAATATCTTCTCTTAGGTATCTTCAAACGCTATTTTATAATACCACTAGTTAGTCCTTACACGCCACCAAAAAACATGTCTCATGGGATGAACTAGTAAAAAATAGGGCTCATGGAGTGAACCGAGTCATACAAGTGCATAATCTATTATATCAATGTTGTGAATTATAGAATAGTTCAGCACATGAAAACAATTCCAAGGTGTGCAAGGTCAATCAAGTATAATACATATCTGACCTAAATAGAATTCTCTATATAATCATGCACAACTATTATTCTTCATTGTTATTCCAAGAGATAAGTACCAAAATCCTTCTCATATAATTTCTAACTAATCATCACATGTTTATCTACCAAGCTCTATTACTTAAGTTAAGTGTGTGTTTATCGATAATATTAATTTATTTAGCAAGCCTAAATAAGCCACTTAAGGAAAATTATTTTTTCCTTCACTCATTAGATTTAGATCATATAAATGAGGAAAATATTTTAGTCGTGCAAATGCTCTAGAATGATGATGTAGATAAATAAGTTCGTCTTATTGTTCTAAATTGAAATATTCTTAAAACGATGCTCCATATAATACATAGGATTCAATGAATCGTTAGATAAAATGATGCACATTTAATGTCTTTTAATACTAAGACATAACTAATAATTTGAAATGTGTACAAATTTGGCTTATAGAGGGAACAAAATGGCCAACTATGGGGTTGATCCTATGCTATGGGATTTTCCCAAGACAAGGGAATATTTATTTTAATGTATGGATTTCATGCCTAGATATATAAATGTCAAATGTATTGAAATATGCACAAATATATAGATGAGATAAGGTTGAATATATGAGAATGTTTGGTGATAAGGTTAGGTGAAGAATTGGAGAATGAGCCCAACTTCATATTGAGATAAATGAACCAAAAACTAAATGAAAATCAACATAAATATATATAAATTTCACCATTACACCATTTTAAACATAAATGTTGAGTGAATTGAATACACCAATCTTTAATAATATATTTATGAACCCTTAATTAAAATTTGTAAGCAATTTATTATTATTATATTATGTATTTGTTTTAATGATAGATGCTATTTAAATTGGATTGAAACACAACTCAAAAGAGAAGGAAAACTATTTTTCAAAGTAAAATATAGATATATTTCTTATATGAGTTGAGAAATTAGAATTCTCAATTTGTCATATGGCCTTTGGTCTCTTGATGAAATTGAATTATTTTAAATGAACCTATTGGAGATCGGTATATTGATAATAAGATAGATAAGACTTGACATCAAAAGAGATAGACACTAAGATAATACCCAAAAACAAAACAAAAAAAAAGATTTCTTAATATTTAATATATGATAAAAAAAATACTACTCAAAACATAATACTAAAATATATATATATATATATATATATATTTCAAAATCCCAATATCCCTCAATCCTTGATTCTTAACTGAAAAACTTCAACCTATAACTTGTACTCTATATCAAAATTTAAGTTTAATATGAAAAAACACCAATCCCAACTAGATAAATGATAGGTGTATATCCTTTAAAAAAAGATAGCAAGTTATTCTTAACTTTGCTTCAAGACACGTGATGGCATGGAAGATTTCTAAGACTATAACATGTAACCCGGCATAATACAAAGTAGACGTTGAAGTTGGCTTTGACCGGAGTGAAATTACCAGTGACCATTGCTCCTTCGGTTGCTCACCACAGCACCTCCCGCTTAAGGATTGCCGACTGCTATCTCGCCTGAAAAGGCATGGAATCCTTATTTACTCCCGCCGGTGTAGAGAAAGTCTTCAAAATATCTTCTGTCTTAACCTCCACTTGTGCAAACGCAGTCGAGGCTGCTTTGGGATCATAATTTGGGATCATAACATTCATTATTCTGGGGATTAAAAGGTATTTCAATTGATGAGGGTGACGGTACATTTTTTTAATTATTTTTTTTATCAAGTTCAAACTTTCAAAGATATCAAATAACGAGGTCTGAATCATGTCCGAAGATTTGAACAGAATGAATATTTCTTAGTCTTTAATCTCATCAAAGAGATATCAACACGATTTATGTTTCGGTATTAAATAGCAAAATCAATTAAAGAATATCAACATCGATTTATGTATCGATATCAAATAACAAAACAAATTGAAGAAATATCAACATAAAATTATATTCCGATATCAAATAACAAAACAAACACATAGACGATATAATATCATCATAAAAAACAGACAGATATGCTGCTTCTGGCCCACAAAAAAAAAAAAATCATTTAAAGCCATGCATGGACTCTTATGGCCACCCTGCATCGAGAATGCTGCACCGTCGCTGCCCACGGCTAAGGTTGAGCGACCGGAGAGAGACACGATATGCATTGCAATTCACATATATATATATATACCTAGAGAAAGTGACATCCATTTAGTGTGCCCCTGTCCCCACAATATATATGGAGTCAATTTATTTTTCTACTCCACAACTTTTTCTTCAGCCTCCGTACTCCGAAGGACGTGTCCTTAACCGCCTCGTGCCCGTAATATCCTTCGGAATTTTCACGTGTCGACCAACAACTGCATACATTCCTCCAGCCCTACAAACTCCAATTTCCACTGTACGTTTCGTTTTCTTCACCGCCCACTGGCTGTTCACTGTAAAATACTCTCAGTCGGGGTCATCCCCGAAAGAGACGGATTTGGTCTTCATATAATATTCTCTTCAACACTAACTTTTTTGTACGGACAGCTTTTCGTCGGCGACCCACCGGCGGACACGCCACTTTCTGTTGCCCGCTAGAATGCATACTTCTGTTATTTAACGGTGTTTTATTTGTTTTCTAATGGGAGGTTGGCAAATACTGAACAGCCAATTGACAAAACCACTGTTAGACGACATACTAACGCTTATCCCTGCCACCTGGTCTTTCGTATAATGCGAAGTAATGGGAGTGCGCACTGACAGTCATATTCTGTTTTAGGTTGAACAGAGATTTCTGGTTTGTTTGGGTTTTTTTGTTTGTTTGTTTGTTGATATTGAGAAGATTTGAACTCAGCACCTTATAGGTGTTTACAACATGCCTGAGCTATGGTTTTTGTTTGTTTCTTTAATTTTGTTTTTCTTTTCAGTTGGTTCAAAGCTGTTTTAGGGCTTGTGTGAATATTTTAATTTTTTTAATGGAAATAATTGTTGAGAGGTATTCCACTAGGTATAAATAAAATATTTTATGTTTTATATTTCTATTTAATTATATGGAAATGAGTTTTACAATGGTAGTAGGTGTGGATAAAGTGTTTTTTGTTTTATTTTTTTATTTAATTATGTCAATTATATTTTATGTTTATAGTTTTAAGTTTTTTAAACATAAAGTTGATTGTGGTTTGGTTTTTATGTATATGGTTATGATATGACATAATAGCTTGTTGTCATTGTAGAGGTCTATTTTACTTTATGTTTTGTTTCTATATTTAATTATGTAAATTATATTTTTTATTTTATAGTTTTAGTTTTTATTGATGGAAATAATTCTATAATGACTCAAGGTATAGTCTTATGTCATGACCGTGTACATAAAACACTTGATATTTTATTTACAACAGCATAACACTATGTCACACTATCATTATAGAGATCTATTTTACTTTATGTTTTATTTATATATTTAATTATGTTAACTATATTTTTTTATTACGCCGAAGGTGTTCCTTATATGAACATTATTGGCTGACTTTAATGACCGACAATTGAGAATATGGTAGAATGATGGTTGACCATTGAAAAAAATATGTTTGATGAACCCAATATAAAATAAATAAATAAATATTTAAAAAAAAAAAAAACACTTTATACAAAGAAAGAAAGCAAATAATCAAATATTTTTTCTACATTTCCACTAGAAAGGTCAAAAACAAAATACAAAGAAAGAAAGCAAAGAATTGGATATTGTTTCTAATTTTCCACTAATATTCAAAGTGTATAAATTATTATATTATTATATATAATATTTTATATAATATAAGTTGTTATAATTTATATTTTCTATTGCTTTTCAAAAAATATATTATTTTTTTATGGTATTTTTATTTATTTTAGATTATAAAATATTTTTTAGAATATTCTTAATTTAGTATTATGAAATAAAATTACATTTTATATATTTAAACATTTTTAGTATAATATTATAATATTTAGGTGTTATATTTAATATTTATATACACTATAAGTTATTAAAGGGTGATCCCACAATAGTGGTTTACAATTTTTGGTCAAACTGGACACTGCAATTATTATTTTAACTAAATCTTCACATTTGGGCACCTATAGCAGCTAAACTATGAGAAATTTGAAGATGATGCAAACTAGAGTCTCATCACATTTTGTCTGTAGATTCTAATTTTAAAAAAAAAAATTGGAATCAAATTGCACTTCTTTTTCTATCTCACACGAAAACTAGTTTTTTTTCAGAAAATTGCATTTTAAAAAAGTGACGCACACCGTATAATGCATAATTTTTTTTTCATCAAGGATAAAATTATAATTCTTTCAAATTTAGATTTGTAACTCCGATATCTAGTGCTTCCACTTGGTTAGATAGTTTTTTATTGAATATTTTTTCTTTAATCAAGTTTCAAAGACAAACCAATTACAACTCAGACATAGCACGACCGTATAACATGTAACTTTTTTTGTATATATCGAAATTCAAATTTTTTTTAATGGATCAAGGACCTCAATATTTGGTGCACTCATATTTTTTAATTTTTTTTTTGATAATCTGCTATTTTTCCACATGTGCAGAACATAGACCTTCATTTTTGGTGAAAAACCTATATTTAATAAAACTAAAAAAACAAATACATAATAAAACCAAAACATATCAAAATTATATTCGTTGGATAGCTCGTTCCAAGGACTACCTGATTCCAGTTGGGTTTGTGAAGTCTTCGCCATTTTCATGTTCAAACTGAGCTTCAAAGTGAAAAATTTTAGGTTTTTTTGTGTCTGAGGGGGAGAATGAGGGATAAAGGGGGTTCGAGCGAACCCCCCTTGATCCATTTGAGCGAAGGGGGTTCGCTCGAAGGGGGGTTTGATCAAACCCCCCTTTTCCCCTTTATTTTTTGAAAAATTATGTCTTTTCTATGGTTCGAGTGAACCCATCATGGAAAAGGGGGTTCACTCGAACTAGGGGTTCGAGCGAACCCTTTTATGGGTTCGTGCAAACTCCCTAGTTCGTGTGAACCCATTAACACTTAAATTTTTGATTGTGGGAGCATTTTTACAATTTTGCTTCCTCAACAAAATCGTAAACCACTATTATGGGTTCACCCTAAATATAAATATTATATAACATTTTACATATATATATTATAAGTTTAATATTTATCTATATTTATTTTTAAAATATATAATATTTATATTTATTACTACATATTATATAAAATATGACGTGTATTATTAAATATAAATAATATATACATACACTCCCTTTTCCTCCCACCCTATCTCTATCTCTCTACCTCTACCCTCTCTCTACTACTTTTCTCTATCACCTCTTGCATCTCTCACTCTTTCCCCCTCTATATATTCTTCTCTCTACCTCTCTCTCTAGATCATTTCTTATATCTTTACCTTTATATATCTTCATATCCCCCTCTCTCATTGTCTCCCTCTTTCTATCTCTATTTCTCACTCTCCCTCTTTCTCTCCTTCCATCGCTCCCTCTTTATATGTTTATCTTTCTCAACAACTTCTATATTTTCTAAGTTATATCTATCCCTATCCCTATCTCTCCCTCTCTCCTTATCAACCCCTCTTTTTATTTCTCTCTACTTCTCTCCCCTCTCTCTATTTATCTCTTCCTCTTCCTCTTCCTCACTCTCTATCTATTTATAAATATATATCTACCTCTCTCTATATCTCTCCATATCTCTCTCTCTCTCTCTCATATACATACACTCCCTCTTTCTCCTTCCCTACCTCTATCTCTATCTCTATCTTTTCGCCTATCTATACCTCTCTCCATTACTTATCTCTATCACCTTCTTTCTCTCTCAATCTTGCCCCCTCTATCTTATCTCCCTATCTCTCCCTCCCCCTCTCTATCTATATCTCATTATGTCTAGCTCTAGCTCTTTCTCTCTCTCTCACTCCTCTCTCTATCTCTTTCTATCTATATCTCTCTACATCTATCTCCCTATCTCTCTCCCTATACATCTATAGCATGTCCCTCTCTATCTTATTCACTCCATTTCTCCCTCCATCTCTTCTACTCTAATATCTTTATCTTTATTTTTCACTCGATCTCCCTCCCACACATCTCTCTATCTCTTTCTATCCATATCCTTCTCTATGTATATCTCCCTATATATCTATCTCCCTATCTCTTTTCATATCCCTCTCTATCTCTCTAAATCACCCTCTAACTATATATCTCCCTCTCCCTCTCCCTCTGCCCCTCTTCTTCTCTCTCCCTCTCTACATATATCTCCCTCTTCCCCATCTTCCCTCTCTCCCTCCTCTACCTACCTCTCTCCCTTTCTCTCCCTCCCTCTCTATCTCCCATGTATCCCTCTCTTTCTCCCTCCCTATCCCCCTATCTATCTTTATATCTCAACCTCTCTCTCCATTTATCTTACCATATATCTCTAAATATATTTATTTCTCTTCCCATTTATCTCTCTCCTTCTCTCTCTCTATCTCCCCTTATTTCTATCTCCCTCTCCATCTTTATTCAATGTCTTTCTCTACTTCTCTCTATTTTTCTATCTAGATTTATCTCTCGCCCTCTCCTCCTCTCTCTATATCTCCTTATATCTCTATCTTTATATCACTCTATCTCACCATATCTCTCTTGCTATCTCTCCCTCTTCCTCTTCTTCTTTATCTCTTTATCTCTTCCTCTCTATATCTCCCCTATATCTCCCTATCTCTCTCTATATTTAGTTCTCCATCTATATCTCTCTATATCTTTATCTATTCATCTCCCTCTTCCTCTCTCGTTCTATATTCATCTCTATCTTTAACTATTTGTCTCACTCTTCCTCTCTTGCTCTATATTTAGCTCTACCTCTACATTCCTCTCTCCCCCTCCATCTTTAGAAATGTCTCCCTCTCTACCCATCCATCTCTCTCCCTATCTCTAGAAATGTCTCCCTCTATCTATGTTATTCACTCCATCTCTCCCTCCATCTCTTCTACTCTATATATTTATCTTTATTTCTCGCTCAATCTTTCTCTCAATC
This sequence comes from Sequoiadendron giganteum, assembly GCA_007115665.2. NCBI lineage: Eukaryota > Viridiplantae > Streptophyta > Pinopsida > Cupressales > Cupressaceae > Sequoiadendron > Sequoiadendron giganteum. The sequence goes on from CM021103.1 coordinate 266,639,740, forward strand.
ATCTCTCTAGCTCTTTATATCCATATCCTTCTCTACGCATGTCTCCCTATCTATCTATCTACCTATCTCTTTATCTCTTTTCCTATCCCTCTCTATCTCTCTATATCATCCTATATATATATATATATATATATATATCTTCCTCTCCCTCTGCCTCTCTTGCTCCCTCCCTATCCCTCTATCTATCTTTATATCTCAACTTCTATCTCCCTTTATCTTCCTACATATCTCTATATCTATTTCTTTGTCTTCCTGTCTCTCTCTCCATCTCTATTTGTCTTTCTCTACTTCTCTCTATTTTTCTATCTCTTTATCTCTCTCCCTCTCCCCCTCTTTATATCTCTCTATATCTCTATCTTTATATCATTCTATCTCACCATATATCTCTATATCTCTCCCTCTCCCTCTCCCTCTTCCTATTTATCTCTTTATATCTTCCTCTCTATGTATCCCTCTCTCTCTCTCTCCCCCTCTATCTCCCTATCGCTCTCTATCTTTATTTCTCCCTTTATCTCTCTCTATATATCTATCTATTTGTCTCCCTCTCCCTCTCCCTCTCCCTCTCCCATTCTATATTCATCTCTACCTCTATCTATTTGTCTCACTCTTCCTCTCTGATCTATATTCATCTCTACCTATATATTCCTCTCCCCCCCTCCATCTCTAGAAATGTATCCCTCTCTCCACCCATCCATCTCTCTCCCTATCTCTCCCCAGGCTCCCTTTTCATAGTGAAGGGAAAAGAATGCGGATCTACTAACCCAACGGTGTGGAATACATTCCCTTAACACCTTTACTACAGGGGAGAGAAGCAAAAATGAAAAACTAACAGTTTCTAAAAAATATAGAGATGCATACAACCATGGTAATGAGAAACCAGAAAGATAAGCAAACAAAGATGACACAGTATTTACATGGGAAAACCCTTTCAGGTAAAAAACCCACCACACAAAGTCAAAACTATTGTATTACAGTAATGAATCGATTACATACAATATCCAGACTTCTTTGTTCAGCTCACAATCCCCCAGAGAGTTTCAAATTCACTGTTACAATGTTTTTACAACATACAGTTCATAACCCTCCTCAAGAACTCACGTCCTTCTGTTCTTCATCTCGCAACTTCAAACTTGCTCTAAAACCTACGACTCAACTCTTGGCTTGTCTAACATTTTTTTTTTTTTTTTTTGAGAAATAACACATCTCTCATCCAAATGTAACCGACTCAGAAGAGTAATGAAGTCCATCCTCAAATCACGCAACTGGTTGGATCTGATAGATCTCCTGCAACGAGCCGACTTTGCATTCAAAGCCATTACACAAAACGGTTGAGCTCGCCACCCTTCGTTGACAAATGCAATTGCCACAATAACTATCTTGGTATCCGTCCAATCACTATTCAACCAGGTGTCACACATCCAAGACCCATCAACAATCACAGCTGACAAAGCAACCAAAATGGTCAAATAGACATTGGGTGCGACCAAGACTTCAAGTCATTTCTAACACTACCGGAGCCGGAGTCGGAACAGGAGTCGAAACATGACTCCACCGAAATTACAGGTTTAGGAACCAATCCGGTTCCGCGTCCGCCCATGGCAAAGGGGAACACAAAAGACCGGAGTCAGAGTCGGGCCCGGGGACGGAACAAGAACAGAAACAAGACTTTACCAAAATTCCAAGATCAAGAACCAATTCGGTTCCGGTTCCGCCTCCGCCAACTGCAAGAAACAACAATCTAGAACCAGGACAAGGCGAAGGAAAACACCCCGAGAAGAATCCAAACATCCAGAGGAACTAGATCACAAAAGCAGGAGTCGGACCTGGAGTCGGAACAAAAAATGAAACAAGAACATGGCAAATGGACATTGCCAAATTCCAAAACTGGTTCTGCCTCCACCAGAACCTGTGAAGCGAGAAACAACAGACGGTAGGAAGCGGAGTCGGAGCAAGAACGAGAACCAAAACCTAGAACTTAGGCAAATAGAACAATGCCAAGTTCCATCCCAGTTCCGCCTCCGCTAGAGACCCAGAACTTAGGCAAACAAAACAATGCCAAGTTCCATCCTGGTTCCGCCTCCGCCTGAACTTTGCGAACAACACAAAATCACCAAGGCATGAAAACGAGGACTTCAAGCTGGAAGTTGAGACATAATTTCTCAACACATAGAACTTCACTATCTTCTTGATTTAGAGGTTTTATTTCACTCATTTTTAGAGACCTTCGTTGCACAAACAATATCATTTTCCAAATTACCAACTAATTGAACTCATGTAATACACAAATTTATGAAAAAAATGCTTAAATTTTCCCTAATTGATATTCCACACCTCTTCGATGTACCCATTGCACACCAAGGTGTGATTGCTAGTTTTATAGTTTTAGGTTTCCTTTTTAAATATATATTGGTCGTGTTTTGGTTTTTATGTACACAGTCACAAGATGAGACTATACTTGCTGACATTATAATTTCTTCAATTTATAAAAATAAATCCAATTTAAAAAATAAAATAGTTATAAATATTTATAAAACTTGTAAATAATTGCAAACATTAATTATAAAGATAATATAAATATTAATGTGTCTTTGTTACAATCGGTATTTGATTTACATGTTTAATTTTTTAAATAAAATTATTTATAAATAATATTCTGATAAAATGATGTAGACTAACTTTTATGGAGCATCATTATATGAATCTATAAAATTGTGCACTTGATATCACAAAAAATGCTTTGAAAAATTAATTACTTATTTTTAAAAATAAATTTGAATATACTACTCATATGAGAAAAATACTCTGAATATAATTGAATTTATCTTCTTTTATGAATATATAACAAAATATATTTTGAATATAATTTTACAATTTTAAAAGCAAAATAGAGAAATATATTTATTTGAGGCAAATAAATTAGTATATACTTTTATAGTAATAAAAGGAAAAAATTATAATAAGAAAAATATTAGTATATATTTATTTTGATTTTAAAATAGTATATTTTTATTTTGATTCTAAATTAGCATGTACTTATATTGTGATTTATTTAGTTTGTGTAAAAAGAATCATAAAAACTTAATTTAGGCTAATCTAATAAATACATACACCAAGCATAATTAACTTAGATTATTTATATAATTGTGAGATGGAATTTTTAAATATTATGATAATTTAATAGTATTAAAAATGGAAAATGTAAATAAAAATAAAGGTACTTAATTTGATGATTAAAGAGTGAGTGTAAAATGTTGAAAAACAGTTCAATGTTTGGATCTATGTTATTAGACAAGTTTATAAATCTTTAATAGATTCATAGTCACATATCTATATTCTAAGTTTAGACTTGTCTTTGCACATAGTGACATTAGATGTAATGCCCCAACATTTACATTAGGACATTAATAGACAATAAATGAGATACCATTTTTTTTCGCATTACAATTACACATATACATCTTGCAATACATGCTTACTCAATATGATGTTGTCAAACATAACAACATTTTAGTCAATGCACAAGGAAACACTACCTAATGCATGACTACATTAGGTCAAAATATAAAAATTATACACTAATAAAAGACTTACATAGCCATTATTAGATAATGTTGATAAAAGGAAAGAAAAAGAAGATAGAGTCTTTTCTTAATCAATGATAGAGTGTAAAACTCTCATCATTGTCTCAAATAGAGGGAACAAATGGGAAGGACTAAAAAATAAGATAAAAAACATCCCTCACACATTCAATCCTACAATTATATAAACATCTAAAAGGATGAATTTATGATGCTAAAACATGCTATCAAATGTACCACAAGTGGTTGGTCACAGGAGAGATATAATAACTCTCTTAGATTTTGTGTGAGACTAACAAAGAACACTTAAGAATGCAGGCACAACTTAAAACATATATGAGGAACACATGAAAATGAGAAAATCAAACCAATAAGATAGGAGGGGAAAGGAAACCCTAAGGTTCAATTCACTTTTAGAAATAAATTTCAGAACATTGGTATTTATCCACTATTGTAGAATCTCCCTATATGGGTCAAAATAAACTGATACCAGTACAAGATAACCTAGGCTATTCAAGGATTTCCCAAGATATCTTACATGTATCCCAACTACTATAGAATCACCCTTGACAAAACAAGTGATCCTAGATAGTGCATAATGCCCTGTAATGCCCCGCCAAGTAACCTTAAAGGAAGTTGCAATTAACATCATAAGCGAACCAATTTTTTTTTTTTTATAAAGTGCATTTAATATACACATTCACTTACTAGTTAACCACAACCTCTAAGGCTACAAGGTTAGGATTACTTAAACCCACACATACATATTACATATAACCATAGCCTTATGAACTTTATGAAATCACCATCATACATCATAAGAATATCACATAACATAATAAGATAATCAACCGAGATACAATCTCATAAATATTATCTTCAAACCAATAGTTACATCACTCATTCCCAGAATGAGGCACTAGTACAAATGTATCACAATTACATAACTCCACCTCTTACAAAGAGGGATAAAATAACTTATACAAGCTGAAATATTACAATGCAAGAAATTACAACAAGAACCGCGAGCTGTCCATTTGGATGACTCGCCACCAAGTACTGAAGATCGATGGGGACCCAACGGTTTTGGTGCATGTTCCACCCTACCAATGTGGTACCCGAAGGCCCACCCCCCATGCTAGGAGATAGTAACATTGTAACATGGACAAAGATTCTACTACCTCTAACCAAAGGCAGACTCATACTGACTCATACTGTTATAACCAACCAAATGAATTAACAAGTACAACTCATTCACTATACAAGTACGAATCAAATACAACTCATTCACCATACAAGTACGAATCAAATACAATGCACGTACAAATCTAGTACAATACAAGTACAAATCCAACATCACTGACATAGGTCACATTGCTTCCAGACATAAAGTAGATCAAGTATGTTCAAATAACCATACACATAAAATAATTAACAACAATTGTCATAGATAGAGTGTCATCGCAAGGTTTGTCATGAGATCTCCTCTAGACATTCTTCATAGGCTCCGGCACAAGTAATCCTGGTGGCCTCAACCGAATCCCGGCACTCATACTCACTCATGCAGAATCAACTACCTCTCGCAAAAATTAGATAGTTGATCTTGCCATTCCAAGCCTTCTCACTCATCCCAAGTCTAAACAAGCCCTTGTGTCTATGAGTGAGGATTAAATTATCTTGATTAATGTGAGAAGTTAGTCCTAATCTTCTAAGTGCATTATTTAAATTATCACTTGATTAAATCACTCCTGAAGGTTATCCAGTTTACCTCTTTGGGCTCTAGCGCCTAACAGAAGCCACTCTTCTATTCGACAACACACACTCAAACAATCCACCAAGGGAACCATAAGTGCATACCCAACTAGGCATCATAATCCACTCCAACACAAGGAGGATACAAATAATAGAAACTCACTCCAAACATTTTGGAGGCAACAATCACATAGTCCACTCCTTTCACAGGAGGTACAAAAGATCTCACTCCAAACATCTTGGAGGCAACAACACATAGTCCACTCCTTTCACAGGAGGCAACAAGATGAAACCACATAACAAGTTCACTCCATACAAGGAGACACGGATCCCATAATCCACTCCTAACCAAGGAGGTGCAAACATCCCCGTTCATGAAAACTGGGTAAAACTGAAAAGACGCCATGCACTACCCAAGGGAAAACAACTGGATGGCACAAAGATTCAACAACTCTTATCCTCTAAGTTCTTCTGGAAGACTTATAATTTAGGACTAACACTAAATCCCAAAACCAACAATGCAACTTGACGACATAGCAACAAAAGCATTCAAGTCATCAATCAAATCTAATATTTGGATTTCCTAAATCCATACTCATTCAATAGGTAGTGTTGACAAAGTCAAAAACATGATAAGTAGATCATCTAAAATAATCATAACCCCTATTTCCCTTTTCATTATTGGAATCTAAAACAATTAAACTTACTTCCCTTTACTGAATACAAAGAATTAAATTCTTTAAGATAATCATAAGGAAGATACTACTTTTGGATATACTAAATCCATATCTCTTTCATAATCTAATCACACTGATTCAATTAATTTAAATAGAAATTAATAAATAACATAATTGATTGCCTCATCAATAAAACAACTTCTTAATTTACTTTTAAATCGACACAAATCCATGCAAGTAAACTTTTTTCATTTCCTAACCAAATCTTACATCTCATTCAATTTTCTATTTAAAACATTCAATCACTTTAATGTAATAACATATTGTTTCTCTATCCATTTTCCATATACACTAATCAATCCAATTTTAAATCTCTATTCAATAATATATTGCATACATCTTATAAAAACAAAATACGATAATGAATTTACCCTTAACATATTTTACATGCTCCATATTATATATACACCAAACATATATATTAATAAACTCAATTATATAGATTCTTTAATATTCCAATCACAACGATTGATTTGTTCTATGGAAATAAAACATAATAACTATTTGCCTTTTTCAATAGAGTTAGTTCCTAAATTTACTTCTAATGCGAACTAACACTATTGCAAACAATTTTTTCAATTTTCTATCTGGAATCTATGTCTCTTCAACTTTCCATTTAAAACATGCAATTTCATCAATGTATAAAAATATCTTTTGGCTTATCTCTTTGACCACGCATTCATATTGTTTCTAATTAAATCTCATTAATTAAAACAAACATTTAAATATAAATATTTCTATAATTCTTCAATATATTTAAATATCTTTTTCCTTATCAATTTTGACCATACATTCAAAACTTATCTTTTAAACTCTTCATGCAAAACTAAATTACACGCACTTAAATAAAATAAGGTAAATACTGATTGAAAATACTCATGGATATATATATACATCTCAATATATTTTCTTCAATCATATTAACAAAATAACCATTTCCTTTTTAAATCAAGTAATTATTTCTATTAAAAAATATCTTTCTCTATACATTTTCTACACATACTAATTATCTCTTTTAGAACACTAATAATACCCAATTTGCAAACAACAGAATAAAATAAGATAAAATATTATTTATTCTCTCAAATGGATATATACCTTCACTATATATATACTAAATATAAATTAATATATTTAAATATATTTAATCCTTAACATATCTTTTATTCTTTACAAAATATCAAATTGATTAATTCAAAATAAAAATATCCTTTATCATCAATATTCTAAAATATAAATATATTTTTCCAATTAAATCAAATTAATAATTGGACCTTTTACAAATGGATTTAAATTCCACAATTCAATTTTAAATTATGCATTTTTTAAATCAAATATTTAACTCCTTCAATTAAACTTTAACATGCCATTTTAAAATAAACAATAATTTCCCCATACGTTTATAATATTAATTCCACTAATCAAATATACAAATTTTATTTAAAATAATATAAATAAATATAATACTTTAGTATTATAAATTATAATATAAAATATTATTAAATAATATTTTAATATTATAATAACAATACCTAAAATATTAATATTTATAAATATCAATTTATTATTATTTTATTTTCAGAACAGCCATGGGAAAATAGTTTAATAGCAGTCTCATGTTTTAAGCATAACTCAAAAACTACGATCTGGGTATTTTCGATTTTTGGACAAAGGTAAGAAAATTTCAAAATGCAAAAACCCTTTAAATTTCCTGAAAACCCAGTTTGTAAAGTTGAAGTTATAGGCAACGCAATTAAACCATTTTACCATGAACATATAACTATACTGCAGATTTTAAAATCCATTTTTTTAATAATAAACAGAAAGTTTCATTTTCTAAAAACATTCTAAATACATTGTTCAATCTCTATGTTTAATTTCAATAACAAAAAAATCAATTTCCCTAATTAATTTAAATTCAACTAAGGTTTTCATAATTTTCACTCAAGAATTTTCACAAGCAAAGGCTATAACTTTGTTTAATTCTTTTCTTCTAATATCAAATCTATTTTCTAAAACAGATTTAACAAACAAATCTTTAATCATTACTATTTTAAAGAAAACAATCAAGAACAACAATAACACAAAGAGGAAAACCTGGTACAAGAAGCTACAGGAAGAGATGAATTTCTGATGCAAGCCTCCTCCAAAGATTTCCTGAATTTTCTTCAATCCTCCAATGAATCCAATCCAAAATCAAACAAATGCAAACAATCTTTCCTTCAATCAATTCCACAATCAAACTTTTTTCAAACCCTTGTGCAAATTTTCCAAAATTTCTTTCCTGCTGTAAAAATATATTTTTCTAAAAACTTTCTCTTCCCCTAAAATTAAAACATATATTCTTATAAATCAAAAATACCTAATTCAACCCTAATTCACATTACATGCAAATTAGATATTTCAATTTCAATATTTACAACCCTAATTCACATTACATGCAAATTAGATATTTCAATTTCAATTTCAATTTCAATTTCAATTTTCAATTTCAATTTCACCTTCAATTTCAAAAACCTACTTTCAATTTAAAATGCAATTTCAAAAAAATAAATTAATTTCCAAAGTTGTAACCAATTTCCCAAATAAACATTTAATTACAATTTCTAATTTAATTCTCACACGTTGGAATTAAATTCCAAAATTAATTCTAATTCTTTTATTTCCTTTCATTCTCTTGCATCACGTTTAATTAATTAATTTAATTATTTAATAACTAAACTCAACCCCCTTGGATTAAATTTAATTAATTAAATAATTTAAATATAATTAATTAATTTTAATATAAACTTTTATCCACATTGCATTATTTAAATTAAATAATCATCAACATGATTTAAATGCAATTATTCTAAATATCTATTTCCAAAACAAGAATTCTTCAGAATTAAATAACATCAAAGCAAGACAGACAATGACTCAACACACACAACTGATGACACACTAAGGCTAGGGTATAGACTTGACACATGTTACCTAGCTACTATCTCCCGTTCAACTTAACCGTTGGATCGACACGCTCAAACCTGTGAAACCAGGTGGAGTCGATGTCATGTACCTGCAATCCTGCAACCAAGTAAACAACATCATACGATATATCCAGCATATAATACACACCGTGAAGAAGGAATTACGGATTCGCAGGGCGCTCGCAAGCGAGTGATGCGAACTCGTCCTCTTCACCAATACACTCATCGAAACTGACACTTCCATCATAATCCAGTAATCTCATAATAACATCTCATGTTAACTCTACAACAACATTAATCTATAATGCATGTGAAACAATAATCAGATAACTACATCTCACAATAATGGTTGTCGCTCAATGGTAGCGATCAAAACATTATAACAAAATGTATCCAATATCAAAGTAATTGCAACCAAACATAGCATAAAGCAACTTTGAACAAGAAACAAAACAGAGGGGTATTACAGCCCGCTAGGAATAGTAGAATCTTGAATGACTCCAATTTTGACATTGAAGATTGAAAAGGTGTCTATGAAAGTTCTATAATCTATAATTATATTTAACCCTTAAAATTATGTTTAAACTGTCAAAATCATGACCAAAGATCACAATAACAAAATAAAATGCATGTCCAAGTCAATGCAAGTTTAAACCAACCTAGCATTGAACAAGCCATAACTTCCTCATTTTTAGCACATTAAAATAATTTGATCCATTGAATTCAAACATGTCAATGTTATAATACACCATGTTTGAAATTCATGAAATTTCACATTCCAAGTTCACAAAAATACTATCATTCACATACACCATCCTTCTCTCATAATGCGATCAAGGTTCAAACATATAAATACACATAGCTTCTAGATCAATAGAGTTAAGTGCAACAATATTCTATTGATAAATTAAACTTATCCATGGCATCATGACAAAATTATAACATAATAAATAATTCCCTTCTCAACTTACCTATAATTTAAGCATAAACAACATATAGTCAAGACTATACACAACACAAGATTTTCATTTACAATTTAAGATATAAATTTAACTTAAATGAAAATCCTTTCAAGTTTACAATGTAGTGTTCACATCCCATACATGAGTAAAGATGGATCAAATGTATAATTATAAATTGATTCAATATTATAATGACCTCAAGTTACAACTTTTAAATTACACAAAGTAATGAAAAGCTACAATTGACAAGTAACTCATGAGAACTAGCACACAATCCAAGATGCTCCACCATGTGGTCCCAATGTGAAAACCAATCTAGATATGAATTATCTACCAACTAACTAATTTAGCACCCTAAGGCCCATTCTAATAGGCTAAGAGAAGGATTACATAGTTGATAAGCATAAACACAACACATAAGGTTGGTCTCAAAAACACAAGCAACATGGTTTCTCAATGCAATTGATAATCAATCCTATTGTAGACATGCAAAAATGACCTAACACATATCACACATCCTAAATGACATTTTTTCATCATTGGCATCATTAACACTCAATATCATTGCATTTCACATAATTTTCATTAAAAACTCTATTTTCCTCTATTAGTTGAATAATCTTTAATTATTTAATTAATTCACCATATCATCATTAAAACTAACTTTATTCCTCTTGATTAATTAAATTAACACAATTTATTTAATTATGTTGCTAATATACCCTATTCTCCTAAATTAATTAAATTGTTATTACTTAATAATTTAATTAAATCACTTTCCCCTCTCTAAATCAAAATAATTAAATTAATTATTCAACATCATTCAAAAAGGTCAACAAGCAAATACAACTTTATTTGTTTAAGTCAAACATGAATTTCATGTTCAAACTCTAAATGTTAATTAATTCAATTAATTTATTATCGTCACTCGTTTTGTGATTGAGCAAATCACGACCACTGATTACTCACTCTGATTGGCTAACTGATTCATCTATTTCCTAACTGACCCATCTATTCTTCAATCCCATTAACCTCTCAACTTGATTTCCTCAATTCCATATATTATGCAATTTAAATCCCTTGATTGTGCAATTAACATCTTTAATTGGATCAATCACAAAAGCTAACTGAGCAATCTATTTCCTCTTAATGGTTCTCAATCGTTGATCGAGATTTTGAATTATTATAATCTTGCATGTTCATCTCGAAACAAGAAAAATATAAAATAACCTTCTACCTTCTCACAAATCATCTAAAATTTACATAAGTGAAGCACTACACAATTATCTCTTGAGCATGTTACGAGTTATCATCACATTCTAGTTCAACATTTCACACACATTGAATATTTTGAAATGCATTATGGAGGCTTTTCTTTGATACAAACACAATTCAACATCAATGAGAATACAACTTTGACACAATATGATAAGATTTGGTTGTTTTGGATTCATTTAAAGTTCTTAATTGCTTATTTGATTGAATTCATGGTTTTCATTTCACATTTCACGAGTATGGGTATGGTATCTTAATCTTGTTTGAATTAAGTTATTTTGATTAATTTAATTCATTTATTTTTCGTATGCTTCATTCCCCCCTTACAACATTTGGCATGCCCAGTGGGACCCTAAGTCCTTAACTTTAAAATTTTCTTTGAGTTTGATAAGCAACTACAGGTTTTCCATCACTTTTTCTAGAACTAGAATGTTTTTGCTCCAAACAGATGCACACTTGCCTCCTCTATTCGATCACTATTGACCTAAAAAGTGGCCATATTGAATTAAACTGGAACACTACTCACCTAAACTTGTGCGCTATTGAATTTATTTTGTTGCAAGTTTTCTGAACAAAAGTTTTTGACCCTAATTTAAAGGGGCACTATTGACCTAAACTTGTTCACTACTGCAAGGAATAGGGTTTATTTTGATGAATTTTTTGAATTTGTCAATTTGCAAAGCTTTTCTCAAATTTACCTAATGCTAACGTGTGGCTATTTTGCGTGTTTTAAAAGTTGCTAATATTGTTTGTGAAAAACTTGCAAGAGTATGAAACATGTTTTCATAAGAACAACTAACAGTTTCATTGCGGGATTGGTGAATAGTCCAAGGACACTTCACTTTTGAAATATATTTCTTAGTTAAAGACATATTTCGCTTTTGTTCTTTAAAATTGAACCCACAACTCACATATTTTTCTTTGGTGCTTAACAAATGAACCCACAACACTCATATTTCAATTTGATGTTTCTAATAATGAACAAGGAAAACTCTCACATTTCAATTAGTGTTTCTTAAAATTGAACAATGCAACTTTTCACATTTTCAATTGGTGCTTAAGAATTGAAAAAAGGCAACTTTTCACATTTCAATTGGTGCTTCTAAAAATGAACAAAAGAAAATCTCACATTTCAAGTTTGGTGCTTCTAAAAAATTGAATGTCTTTGTTTTCGACCAACACCTTTAATTTTGTTGACACATGAATGCCTTTTGACAAATCAAATGCATTTCATTTTGTTGAGCACATTAAGACGAACAAGGCAATTAGGAACACTCACACTTTGGTGTTTAAAATTGAACAAATCCATTTTGATTTGCACATTGCTATATTTTCTTGAAGTCTCAAATTCTTTAAACTTAGTGCACGTAAAAAATGAATTGATATCTTCACACTTCAAATTTTGGGACTTAAAATAAAACTACAACGAATTGTATGTCGTGTCTATCGTGATTGGTGAGTCAAGTGCGTATCCTCTCCCCCTAGATCTTTTGACAATCCTGGGTGATGAGAAACACTTTGGTCTTTTGCATTTTTTTTGAGTCACCTATTTTATTTTTAGGATAAGGGCTTGCTAATGAGACAATATTTTTCTTCTTATTTTTCTTACTTCAACCCAATATTTCTCCTAAGTATACTTCATCAATATATCTAGGATACTTACTATCCTAATAGTTCTTAATATAGTGTCTAAATTAATTTAAAATTCATCTAACACATATAGAATATTTCTTAGTTTAACAACTTGAAATAAGCACAAATTTTTCTCAATATCTTGATTAAAATTACATCTTACATGGGAAGCCTCTAATATATTCATGGAGTAGGCACCCATGGACTTATTTTTCTTATCTTTTATAGTTGTTTAATGAGATCCTACCCAAGTGTGAATGTGTTATATTTTTTAGGGAGTATAAAATGGTGATGAGGTTTGATTCCTACCCACCAAGTGAGCTCACTAGATTCATCCCTAATTTAAGGATCTTTCTTTCACATTGGGAATTGAGATCATAGGAAAAACACCTCCTACATATAAAATAGAGTTTATCATATTTATTTGGGTACTTTCAAGATCTCTCCCCCATCATCAAAGTAATTTCATTAGGGAAAAACTTCATTAGATCCATATCCACACATAATGAGTGTCATAATTTTTTTATTAGCAATATCATTGGCCAAACATATAAATTTTCCAAAAGTGTTCACTATTGTTATCAACATAGAAGGACCCTTGAATTGAAATTCAAGGTAACACAATCTAATCTAAAAGAGATTAGAAGAATAAGATTCACAAAGGGGATCAAAATAAGGGAACCATGATCTTATGCTCAAGAAATTATCCCCATTTTTCATGGACCAAACTAATGAGGTATAAAAAATTCACTTCATTATTAGGAAATTTTTTATCTTTCTTGAACATCCACAACTTTCAATATGTTGAAATTAATATGATCAAACCAACAAGATATTTCTATTGGTGAATTAAAGTTGTGCTCAAACAAATAAAATAATTTTTTCGGTGATTCAAAAATGTTTTCAAACCAAAAAAAGAAGTTTCTTTGGTGAATTAAACCTATTTTTAAATGAGTAAAAAAACCATTGGCAAATTAAACATAATCTCAAACCAATAAAAAAATCATTGGTGAAATAAACTGGTATGCCAATAATAAATCATAGTGTGGGTGGAAAAAATATCAAATGCTACATATTTTTCTATTCCAAGACAAATTTTCCACACATCCAAATTCCTTCATAAAGTGTTTGGAATGGGGACAAGTGTCAACATATTCATTATGTCTAAAGCCAGATATTGGTGAAAATCAATATAACCCATGACCGTTCGATGAATTTTCGATGGATGGTTGTAGTTGCATTCCGGAAGAAAATATATGAAGCACTAGACTTGCAAATTCAAACCTCCAGAATAACACTAGAACCGTTAGATTTCCAAAAATCAATGGTTGACATTTTATTACTTATTAAATCACTTAAAGTCATGACAACCAAAATAATATTTTATCATTGACTAGCTACTGGAAGTTAAAGGTCACTTAAGTTATGACTTAAGCCTTTGGATTCATCGTAGTGACCAACCCCCCGACCTAGGAAATTACTAGATCCATGGAGTATCAAAGTCAGGTGACAAATATTTACTCATAAAAATCAACGGTTGAGATCGACAATTAATGATCAGGCGGCTCCCACACGCGCGCACTATTGTGAAGGTGATGTCATTAGTTTTTCATGGTAATGTAGGATTGTGACATCTATCCTCAAGGGGACCGAGCTTCAGCTCATGGTTAATGTTCTAAAAGGAATCAACATTCAACTCTAAGTTCATCAAAGATCAACGGTTATTACAAGATGGACGACTCTAGTTTCATTCTAGAAGAAAATGTATGAAGCATTAGACTTGTGAATTCAAACCTTCGAAATAATGCTAGAACCGTTAGATTTTTAAAAATATCAATTTTTGGCATTTTAATTTTTTAAATGACTTAAAGTCATGACTCGATTTTTTCAAAATAATATATTCACATCAAGTGGTGAATTAAATGTTAACTGTTGAGCATTGGATGTCATTGTCTTTGTTCTAACTTCTATATATACTTCACCAAATTGATGTTCTTCATATCATTTATAATATACTTGGATTTTATTTCTTTATTCTCTATTATCAATTTAACTATGATATGGAGTCTTCATGGCATGTCATGCTACCGAAATGTTTTTGGGAGAAAAGAAGCGATGATGCATATGACACACAAAAGTTGGGTATGGTTTTCATAATTCCTTATGTGTAGGTTTAGGATACTATAAGAATAATTATGGGTAGGGAATGGCTTCAGAACAACCCTCGTGCTCTATATTCTGAGGTAGCTTTAGCATTCTTATACAATTGTATGGAAATTTTTCTCGATAAAGATTTGGTGAAGATGTTGGTAATATGTTATTTGCAGCCTTTCATTTACACTATTTCTTCATTGGAGTTGGCACTGGATCATTACAATTTTTAAAGTGGGTTAGCACCTATTGGTGGAATCTTCCAAAAAGTGGAATTGCATGCTTCTACAACACAAGCTCTTGCCCTGGTTAATATGAGATGTGTTTTGTTGTGTGATATGAAAATGAATCATTAAAGAGTCTGGATTTTTGGAGGAAGCTTTTGGGTGATTCCCTTTTCTTCTATGTTGTTACTTTGTTAAATTTGATTCACCTTCTAATCAAACACCCGATTGAGGGCCTCTGCTATTGTTACAAAAAAAATTAGTAATGAATTGTGTATATTTTATGTAATGCCCCACCAAAGAACCCTATAGGACAACACAAACCATGACATAATAATAGAAAAATAAAATGAAATGAAATACACAATAGATTACATAACATATTATAACATATAACCTAATCCTAGGTCCTCTAAGGTTCCATGACTCCACTACTCACATAACTATAAACTAGGATAACAAGAATAATTTTATTAATTACCAAGATAACATGATTTATCTAACGAGCAAGGTTCATTTTAAAAGCATCACATTACACGATCCCACATAACATATCAATTGATAATCAACATTAAGTTCATTTCTAGCTACCAACACAAACAAGAGGCATTACATTCTAGTATTCATTACAAGAAGATTGCATCAATAGCAGTACATCATTATAATATTTACAACAATGCTTTCTAGAGTACATGTGGGAAGAATACATCTAATTAAAATAAATAGTACCACTGAAATACTATCTAATATTCAAAAACCTGAAGAGTTGTCCTCTCGAACTAGAACATGAATTGGAATCCGCTACACAAGGTACAACCTCTATGCACACAAACATACAACAAGGAAACCCAATAGAGGAAAAATCACCAACCTCTTGACCATGTGGAACCCTAAGGTCCACCACTCATGCTAGTAGATAACACAAGGTCCCACTACAAACAAATAGTCAAGAAGATAACAGACTCACATAAACAAGGGCTATACATGGCTCCAACACAACACTGTAACAACATTAACATCACATACAACACTAACTTCACTTCCAAAGGCACACACACACAATAGGAAGAGAAATTTACAACTATGGAATGCTAGACTGCAATAGGGAAGAGTATCATCGCATGGTTCTGGCATGGGTTATCCTGACAGACTCTCACTAGATGCCAACTCCTATCTATGGTTGTCTTGGTAAACCTCTCACTAGGTCCTGGCTGCATAGGGTGACACATGCAAAACCAACATTCCTTTTGTGAGGACAAGGAATTCGATCTTTCCAACCACGAATTCTCAACACATCCTTAGCCTAAACGAGCACTATAGGCATGGGTGAGGCATCCATTATCTTGTTTAATATGAAATCTACCCATCCCCTAATTCAATTTTAGGTTATCACTAGTTTAAGAACTATCTAATGGGTTTTTTTGGTCACCACTTTGGGTTTCGGCCCCCATTGAGAGACACTACCCCTACTTGCAACTAGTAAACCATACACATCAAGCAAGGCATTTACCATCTTACAAACTTAGAATAATTCACATGAATCGAAAAACAGTGCAAGGCATTTGACCATCTTGCACACATATCACAATCACAAGATTCTATACATAGTGCAAGGAATTGACCCTCTTGTGCAACAACTCAACCATTACCAAACCACTTCTAAAAAAAAACATAAGACCATACATGCAAAAATACTCCCTCTCAAGCCTCTAGAAACCAACCTTAACAATTTAACACAAATGACTCCAACTTTTATACAATAACTGAAATCACTCCATTCCCATTAATCAAACTCAATATTCAATACAAGGAGACAATCAAACATTACAACATGACTTACTCCTTAAACATAAATTATCCCTACATTCCATATTACTCATTAACTTGACCACTTAATTTACTTAATTTGACCATTTACCACAACAACAAAATTGCTAACTATCTGAGTACATAGTGAATTTACAAATCAACTATTAAATAATTATGAAGGAACTCGACATGTATTAATTAACAAAAGATGATCTAATTCATTATCGAAACAATTCCTTTAATTATCTAAATGTGATTAAATCAAATTCAGCCTACTCAATTACCCACTTCTCTTATCTAACTTAGTCAATTAATCACATAGGTAAAAATACTCTTTACTATAACCATAATATAGATAATTATTTTCAGAATGCAATTTTCAATACCATCCTTCAAATTATAATATGGAAACATAAATATACATCCACATATAAACATACATATATATATTATTGACAGAATACAATCTTCAGAACAATATATCAATTTATAATGTGTGTAGACACATAAAATTGACCTAGACCTGCGATCTCAATTTTCTGATTAATTCCTCTAAACATAATTTGATCATGTCCTTCTAACCAAATTCAACTAGTAATTAAATAATGATCAATTATTTAATTAATTCACCTCTCGTATTCTTTCTAACTATTTAAATAAATCACATTTATTTAAATACGCCACTAATGTCTAATGTCCTCTTTAAATTAAATAAATTATTAAATTTATCTAATTAACCCACTATTCCCTCTTGATTATTTAAATTAATTAATTTTATTTAAATATGTCTCTAATATTAAATTATTCTCATAATTAAACAAATCCCCCACAATTTGTTTAATTATTAACCCCACTTCTCCCACAATTAAATAATTTAAAATTAATTATTTAATTGTCTCATTTAATTCATTTCCAAATTTAAATAAAAAATCATTTATTTAAATTTCCCTCTTTGTAAATAATTTAATTATTATTTATTGTCACATGACTTTGCCATTTTGAATGAAAATAAATATTAAATTCAAAATAGTATTTCCCTCCACAAATTAAGTAATTTCTAAAATGACTTGATTTTCTAACTCATTATTTTTCTATTACTAAATCTTATCTCCCTGTCACACATATTCTCATTCCTTGATTTAATTTCTTAGATTAAATCTTGTCCACTCATTTTAAATTTCACCCTAAAGTTTCCCTAACCTTAATTGTGGGTTGTTATTTTGAATCTTGACCATTGATTCTAGGGCACTTCTCAATCTTCAATCTTGTCCATTCATCCAAAATTGCATTTTCTATAAAATGACAATTTTGTCCTCATTTTGGCATCTTGCAAATATTGAACCTTACACACATTGCAAATATTGAATCTTGCATGTTGCTTGTCCTCATCTTTGTCATTTTACTAGTTAGTTTGCATGTAAGATTTAATTTCTCTTGCATAGCCATTTAAGAACCCTTCAACACTTGACTAGTCATTATCATTAGATTTCTTCTCATAAATCTAAGGGTAACCTCATATTTTCAGCAAGTTGAGAACGTTTAATGGAGGTCAGCCATGGAGAATGAAGACACTTTGGGTGAGATTATTCCATTAGTTTTCATTTATTCCTTTGCATTCTATTATTACTTTGGGATTTTATGTTGCATGTGATCTGCTAACCCTAGGAAAATACCCTCAGTTACATTGGTGAACCTAACATTTTTTGCAGATTTTCGTACAGTTTTTTGTCCTTTTTGCAAGAACATGTACAATGTCGCAATCGAAACTTTTTGAGACGCATTCACCCTATCGTGCTACATCTGCTTTCATAAATGATGCAAGCGCTTTATCGTGATGCATATGACCCACATAATGATGCATCTGAATTAATGAGCCACATTCAATTTCCCAAGCCAGATTCACCATTCCAAATGATGCATCTGCTTTTTTGAGCCGCATTCGCTCTGTTGTGATGCAATCACCTGGTAAATAGATGCTTTCAGATTTTTCCAGATTTCCTACTTTTTATGTTTAAATAGATTAAGATTTTTGGGACTACTAATTTTTTTGTGACAACATGTGCCAAGTTGGAGTCTAACTAACCCCTTTGTTGTTTTTTTATTTCTATAATTTTAATCAATCAAACAAACAAAGTTGCATTACAATTCATGAGTTTAAATGAACATTCATACATAATCATTGGGTTAAAAAGAAAACAACCATGCATGTTCACTCATTGGATTAAAATAAATTTTCATATCTTCATAGCATTGGGTTAAAATGAACACTTGCATGCCTCACACTACAAACGGTTAAAATGAACACTTGCTTGCTCACACTACAAACGGTTAAAATGAACAAGTGTTTGATGTACTTTGTGATTTAGTAATGATCTCCCAAGTGTGTATGCAATTCTCCTGCACCTTGTGCGATCTGGAGAAAAAACACACTAATGAGTTGGTTACTTTATCACCCTTCATATTTCAATTTGGGATTAAAATGAACAATCTTGCTAGTGTGAGCCTAGTACATTATGTGTGTTCTCTCTTTGTTTAGGAAAACAAAGATTGATCGAACGACGGGTGTACTTACTCAATATTGTTTATCTTAGGAATTGGGCCTGTCTTGGTGGGAAAAAGTACTCACCCCAAGGCGACTCAAACTGGCAATGAAGCTCTTTAGCCGAGCTATTCCTGACCGGTATACAAATGTGAATCCTACTAGAAATCTTAGGATTAAGAGTGCAGATGTGTCACACGGACAAAGTAGAATTCCCCAAAACCTTGTTGAGTGTAACCTCTTCAAGTTGGAATTCCTCCTTTAACGAAGCTTAATCTTTGCCCCATGTCTGGCCACTCGAATGGGTGCCCTGACTAAATTTTTTTGTGTAGAAGCCAAAATCCCTTTTCTATTATTTGGTGCAACAATGGTCATTGTGAATACATCGACATTCTTGTAGTTTTTAGTAGAGATGATTAGTCTTCCATGGGAGATCCATGGGGTTTGGAAGCTTGGTTTCCCTAAGAAGTGAGTGCACTGTAAGGGGGAGCCCATGGGGCCAAGCTTTTGAATTCATCTACTCAGAGCAAGTGTGGTTGGAGTAAAATCTGCATGGAATACAAAAGAATATAGTCTTGCAGCCATAGGATTGTAATTGTATTCTATGTGTTTGTTTTCACAAAATTTTAAGACAATGTGTTTGCCAAAATGTTTTTCAGACCAAATGAACAAATAAAACACCTTTTTTATTGAAACAATCTTCAAAATTTGCCAAAATTGCCAAGAAACCAAACTTTGCACTGCATTTTCTGAAATTGCATCACATTTCGCATCCTAAAACACATTTTCTATTTTTTGCAATGCATTCGCTTTGCTACACCGCATTTGTAATCTGAAATGCCAAATTTTCCATTCTCCACAACATATGCTAAAAATTGCAACGCAACTGCCAAATTGCAACGCATCTACAAAATTTGACTGTTTTGCATCGCAATTTCTCTTTTGAACCACATCTGCTACCTGAAACGTTGCATTTTCCTTTTGACAATGCAATTGCTTCCTGGAACGACGCATTGAAACCTGAAGTGACACATTTTCCTATGACCTGGAAAAACATATCACTGTCAAAAACCTACAAGCAAACATTTCTAAACAATTTCCAAGCATCTTTTTCCAGTAGTCTGTCCACAACCAAACCAAAAATTGTTCAAATAATCCATCATTGCATTTTTATCTTACCATAGTTCTACCATTGCAAATTTTTGGATCCACCTTACAATCCACCATCATTTTCTGCATAGACAAAGTCTTAAGTCCTCAATTTTGCACACTTTGGGAAAGGCAAACTTTCCTTACTTTTTCAAACCTTTGTCTCAAAAGTAAATTTCCATTGGACCAAGTCAAACAAATCAATCCTTATTCATTGTCCTCTTGTGAGACGTTTCCAACTCATAAGTCTAGTGTGGAAACCTCACCTTGTCACTTTGTCCTTCAAACAAGTCCTTTGACAATCTAAATTGAGACATTGACCAAACTTTGAATAGTTAGTAAACCTTTCCTAAAAATAATTTGACATAAGACACTCATTTAAGTCTTCATATTCACCTTGCATTTGACATCCCGTTTAGTCCTCGTTAGCCCTTTGCATTGTCACTTTGTATCATTGCACTCCTTATTCCAGAAAATACCAAAAACATAGTCTTAGTTTCATTCCATCCACCATCATGTCTTCAAGTCACTATGACATGCTTGCTAGTCAAATTGAATTCCAATTTATTAGTAATGGTCAAGCACAACTAGCCATGGACTTCAAAAAACTATACCTCCAATCTAGATGCAAATTTTCCACAACCCATAGTCAACCACCCACATGCCCTTCCTACCAAAAATTCATAAGTCCTAGTCCTCCATCCATGTACCCTAACTACCAAGAGTCTCTTAACACCATTAGTCATGCCCACCCTAACCTTGACAACAGAAATCCACCATCCATCAATCCATTGCAAGCCTCCACGTTATATCCTAGTCTGTTATCCATGTCATATCCTAGTCCTTTATCCACATCCAACCCTAGTCCTTTGTCCACTAACCCTTTTCAAGCCTCCATGTCATATCCTAGTCCATCATACACCAATCCCTTCCAAGACACTCAATCTCTACATACATTTAATAAAGTTGAAAGATACATGTCAAACAGAAAATCCAAAGCATGACATCATAACATCACTATCATATCAAAATAATCCATCTGACCCCATCTTTAATTCCACTCAAGAAGTCCTCCTAAATAATCATGGCATACCAAAGACACCTATCCTTGGTCAAGAGTCCATCCACAACCATGTCATTCAAGATGAACCTATCCTTGGTCAAGACCCT
This sequence comes from Sequoiadendron giganteum, assembly GCA_007115665.2. Lineage (NCBI taxonomy): Eukaryota > Viridiplantae > Streptophyta > Pinopsida > Cupressales > Cupressaceae > Sequoiadendron > Sequoiadendron giganteum. The sequence goes on from CM021103.1 coordinate 266,661,687, forward strand.
ATTTACGATCATGTCATTCAAAATGAACCCATATTTGATCAAGACACTACTTTGGAACAAGTCCAAAATGATCCACTCCTTGACCTCTATGCCATTCATGATGATACACTTGAAGATGACCCTATCCAAACTTCAAGTATTGACACTTCCAAAAACGAGACACTTGCCTCCATGGGACACATAGAGGATCTTCCTATAGAACAAGAGGCTACTACTCTATACATATTTGTAAATGATCAAGCTATAACTAAATTTAGTGGGCTCTATGACAATGACCATGAAGACAGTTTCGACATCGACTGGGAAGCACCAACAAAATTATCAGAATCTAATATGACAGAAAATTAGACCACAATTGTTCATCAGAAATCTATTCAACATGAAAATAAAGCTATGCCATCTTATCAACTAGGGTCCCCTACTTTTATCAGAGCAGGCTTTCTTATAGATGCAAAAATTCCAAGTAAAAGTTTACGACTAAACAACGATGGGATAACATCTTGCTTCCAAAATAACAAGTATCCCATCACAAACAGAATCTGTCAGAACATGCATTATCAAGGAAAAGGAATAGACCACAAGAGCAAGGAATTATTGATCCAGTACAAATTCAGGAACATTATAGACATCAAGTTCTTGGCTACTCCTCAGTCGGCAAATCAAATGATGTTAGTGGTCCCTCTTTGATACTGGGGGGAACTTTATCTAATACAAATGTCAAAATGGGTGTCATGAGTAGTCTTTATCATAAGATTGTTGCCAACACCCCTTCCCTCCACACCCCAAACCATCATTCCAACATGAATAAACCTTCCATTTGGAACCAACAAAAATAAAAGTCTTACAAAGAAAAAATTCAAAATCAAATGTGAAAGGCCATGGAATCAATCAAAAATACAAGTGGACAAATAAAGTTAAAGTGGATCCCAAAAAAAAATGGATCAAGTCAAGAAAGGAATGAATCATGCAAAGAAAATATGTCAAATGCAAAATTCAATCAAAATATGGAGCCACAGCACAAGAGGACTCCCGCGTATAATACATGTCCACCTCCGTCAAAATGGCCATTGAACAAGACATATAAAAGTGTTGGTTCCAAATGCTATCCCGATCAAAATTCCAAACTCTGCCATCCAACACCCCAAGTTTTGAAAATAAAAATTTCTACATCCAAACATCCAACCAACCCATCCACATCCACCATCATCCGTCATAATCCTACATCTTTCCTAACATCCAAACGTCCAATGTCACAAATTCGTCGCATCTTGGAAACAACTCTCTATCATAAGGACTCCCATAGCATTCTATCATGATGTGTGTATTCTGATAAGGAAAACTCTAGTATCAACAAGGATCACAATGACATCAATCAACTGTTATATGCAAGCACTATCATCCTAACAAGGCAACTACTTCAAAAAATTCATTATTGGCATATCATGGCACTAGTCTCTACATCGGCACCGTCAAAGGCTTCAAAACAGTCAGTGGTCATCTAAAGCATCAAGGCTATCTGGCAAAAATACAAAAATACAAAAAAATACAAAAATCAAAAAATCAAAAAATCCAAAAAAATCATCACCTTGATGAAAACCTGGCAAACAAGCGTATGGTGACACCAAAAAAATCAAAAAATTCCAAAGAAAATGTAAAGAGAAAAATTCCGTCCAATAGTGAAAACCATTCTTATGGCCCTTTGGACAAGTACCATGATGAAAACCTGGAAAATAGGCATCATATGTCGAATAAATCATCTATGTGGACCATTACACTTGGGGGCAAGTCGTCTCATCTCCCATGCCCTTCACATGACATTTCCTATGACATTTCCATCTATCCATCTAAGCCCTATCATTCCCATACATTTTCACACCTACTTTGATCTTGACAAGCACTAAGGTACAAACATAAATCATGCTTTGGAAATATTTTGACATGTCCATCCTTTTGTCATACACTATTCATAAAACATCATGTCATTGTCTTCATAGCATTATCCAAAATCATACCTCGGAGAAAATAAATTATGCTTATGCGACATACTCCTCATGTCTCTTGTATTTTACCAAGGCCATTCCTCTTCCTCTTATAACTATCATCTATCTTGGTTTCCCTTGTCAATGGTCCAAAGACCCTCCATCATCCCATCTAGTCCTAATGAAGTCATTCCAAATGCAACGAGCCTAATCCTTAAAATCTTGCTATGCAACCCGACACATCATCCAATAGTCCTTGGCTTTGTTCCTTGCCCTACTGCAAACCTTCATCGACCTTTAGTCACATAATCGTCATCTTCATGCTGTTTCGGGATGTTTCCTTCCCACGTCAAACAACGTTGTCATCATCATCATCATCACCAATCAATTGGTATTCAACTTGACTAGGGGAAAGATCATGGTTGTCCTTGGATTCTTGTGCATGTGTTCTTGCTTAATTTTAGGCATCCTTCATATGCATTTGTCACAATCCTCGTAAAACATCAAAAAGACCTAAAAATCATAAAAAGTCCTGAGAAAAGCCTTAAAAAAATTTAAATATGTCAAAATCCAAAAAAATCAAAACATGTCAAAAACCCAAAAAAATCCAAATAACACTAAAAAATCTTAAAACAAATTCAAGTTTGTCATGTCATTTGAGTCAGTCAAGTTAGTCAATCCATGTCATTGTCGAACTACGTCACCTCTGTGCATTTGCTACATAGGCAAGGTCATCATTTGATGTACCCTCGAGGCTGCCTTAGGTCAGTCCTTTAGGATTTGTCACGTCAGTCAAATAAGTCGAACATTTTCGTCAAACACACAAACAGTCATTGAAAGTTCAGACAAGTCACGCATCAACAAGACAATCAAGCCAACAAGGTCACTCGGTCAAATCAAACAAATTGTCAAAATTGTCAAAATAGTCAAACTTATGTCTTATACAAGATGTGTCCTTCCTAAAACCAGACATTGTCACATTTTCATTTAGTCAAACTATCGTCATTCGCCTTATACATGATGTGTCTTTCCTGAAACTAGGCCTCGTCAATTGCATAATCGTCAAACAAATCAAATTTTGGCAAATACTCTTATTGGTTGTTGATATTGTGGCTTATTTTGTCTTATCTTTCTTTTGGAATTTATCTTTGAGTCAGGTTACTAGCTTCCTCGAGGATGTCCCATGAAGGATTTAGATGAGCGATGATGTCTCATGACTCTTTTATTTGATTGCTATTTGTGGATTGTCTTGGCAAAAAGACTAGGGCAACTTGGCCTTTAGTATGAGCTAGGACATTCCTTGTCTATGACTGTTTGTTTTGCAAATGGATGACCTTGCACACCTTGGTCTATGTCATGCCATGGTGTTTTTTTTCCATTTGTGTCATTTTTTACTGCCCAATGATGATTTGAGCAACACCTATAAGTACTTTAGCAAATATTGAAGGATTCTTTTTCGTACTAACATGCATTTCCTTCTCCATACTAACATCCATGTCTTTTGCACTAACATATCTTCTATTCCTTTGTCCTCTATTCCTTTTATCCATTTCGAGAGCACACTCGTGTTCTTTGAACCCACCTATCCTCTCAAGGGGACATACCGCTACCGCATCGTCATTCTTCCTCATCCTATTTTTCACTGGGGCATATCCTTCACTTATTTTATTTGCCATAACGCGATAAACTACATTATGAGAAAGAGGGGTAAAATGTAGACACATAGATTTGACCTAGGCCTACGATCTCAGTTCTCATTAATTCCTCTAAACATAATTTGATTATGTCCTTCTGACCAAATTCAACTAGTAATTAAATAATGATCAATTATTTAATTAATTCACCTCTTATTCTTCCTGACTATTTAAATAAATCACATTTATTTAAATATGTCACTAATGTCTAATGCCCTCTTTAAATTACATTTATTATTAAATTTATTTAATTAACCCATTATTCCCTCTTGATTATTTAAATAAATTATTTTTATTTGAATATGTTTCTAATATTAGATTATTCTCATAATTAAACAAATCCCCCACAATTTATTTAATTATTAACCCCACTTCTCTCACAATTAAATAATTTAAAATTAATTATTTAATTGTCTCATTCAATTCATTTCCAAATTTAAATGAAAAATCATTTATTTAAATTTCCCTCTTTTCAAGTAAATATTTAATTATTATTTATTGTCACATGACTTCACCATTTTGAATTAAATTAAATATTAAATTCAAAATAGTATTTCCCTCCACAAATTAAGTAATTTCTAAAATGACTTGATTTTCTAACTCATTCTTTTTCTATTACTAAATCTTATCTCCTTGTCACACATATTCTCATTCCTTGATTTAATTTCTTAAATTAAATCCACTCATTTTGAATTTCACCCTAAAGTTGCCCTAACCCTAATTGTGGGTTTCTATTTTGAATCTCGACCATTGATTCTAGGGCACTTCTCAATCTTCAATCTTGTCCATTCATCCAAAATTGCATTTTCTATAAAATGGCAATTTTGTCCTCATTTTGACATCTTGCAAATCTTGAACCTTGCACACATTGCAAATCTTGAATCTTGCATGTTGCTTGTCCTCATCTTTGTAATTTTACTAATTAGTTTGCATGTAGGATTTAGTTTCTCTTACATAGCCATTTAAGAATCCTTCAACACTTGAATAGTCATTATCATTAGATTGCTCATCATAAATCTGAGGGCAACCTCATATTTTCAGCAAGTTGAGAAGGTATAATGGAGGTCAGCCATGGAGAATGAAGACACTTTGGGCGATATTATTCCATTAGTTTTTGTTTATTCCTTTGCACTTTATTAATACTTTAGGATTTTATGTTGCATGTGATCTGCTAACCCTAGGAAAATACCCTTAGTTACAATGTGATCTAAACATACTTAAATTCATATATATATATATATATATATATATATATATATATATATATCTACATACATATATATATTTCTATATATATATATATATATATATATATATATATACACACACATACATATATATATATATATATAATCGAATTTCAATCATATATTATATGCATCAAAATGAAAATATGATAGAATTCTGAGCAAATATGAATACCATTTACAGTATGAAATCGCTTAATATAGCATCATTTTCCAAGCATATAGTGTATGCAATATAAATATCAAACGTCAAATATAAAACATACAACATATGAAATTCATAGTATCGAATGCCAATATAGAACATACCATCGAAATGAAATTGCAATTCATACAATCAAATATAAAACGCAGATAGAAGAATCATGATATACAATATCTAATGAGTACGCAGATCATGTGCTGCTAAAGCAGAAAATTTGTAGGAAGAAGCAAGCAAAATAGAATTCCAAACACCATATAGACCCATCGACTACCAAATACAATGCTTATTCATCGAATTCAATGGAAGTCATAATAAAAGCGAAACCTTAGCATGCAAAATAATATTTTATTCACCTACCAAACTGGAGGTGTGTTCTATAGCAGCGATTGAGGTTCAAGTAAGGTAAGGTGCACTAGAGATTATTTGCAGATAAGGCTTTGGAAACTTTCAAGAAATATGGTTGGGTGGCATAACACCAAATTCCTTAGTATGTTGGTTGTGTGGGTGTGCATAATGGATCAGTCATGAAAAAAATGGGAAGCATGGATAATGCGCAAGAAATATATGAACGAAAGCCTCAAATAGATGTAACCTCATGGAAGGAAATTCATGTTGCTTGTAATAGCTAAAAGGGATTTTAAAAAAAAAAACCTTTCAACCAAATTCAATAGGCTAGGGTTTTAGACCGAATGCCTCAAATTGATGTTATCTCATGGAAAGTAGTAATAACGGGAACACACAAATTGGATTTGTTGAAAAGTTCTCAAAAATTCCTAGTAAATGCATTCGGTTGTGGGGAATGCAAGAGTGCAGATTATGCACAAAATGAATTATTTTAAAAGCTTGCAAAACTTAAAGCAAAATGTAAATGATAGACATAAATCATTGTAATGTCAAGAAATATAATGCTTGCAGGATAATCATAGATTGGATTTACTGAAAAACTTAAGATCTTCCAAAGGAAATATAATCATAGGATGTAACTAGTCATCATGCCATGGAATGGGAAGATTGAAAAGTTGCAAATACACATTTCTTGATCCAATAAGAAAAAATCATCAAGCAATCAAGCTTTGTCTTCAACAAGAAGAAAGAGAGAGAAATCGGTTGCATTAATCAGAGAAAAAAAACAAAGAACAAAGCCAACCTGGATCCCATGCTAGCTGGGACAAGAATTTGATGTCAAGCTCGAAATCCTCCAACTTGAAATCCAAACTCTCGAATTCCCAATCAAATTTTCCAAACTTCCCAATTCCCCCAAAATCCATAGCATAAGAAATTTTCTCGTAGACCAAAATTTTCTTCCCTTCCCGAAAAACATAATGAATAATCCAGAATATCCCCAAAAGGATAATTATTTACAAAAGGAAGGTTGTTCATTTTCAAAAACCAAAAATCCAATAAAATCTCCCAAAAAAAACATTCACTTTCCTTTTCGACAATCTGTTTGAAGTTGTGCATGTGTTGCATGCAAAATATTTCTATCTTTTTAAATTATTGATACTATTTATTATTTATAACATTCCATTTAAAATTTTATTTTACTTTAATTTCATTACACATTTAAGTTATTATAAACCTTGATTATTAATAAATGTATTTTTATTTATTTATCAAATGCCCTTTTTACCAAATAATTTATTTTAATACATCAATTACCCAAAACAGTATTTATCAAACAAATATAAATTAAACAAACAAAATGTCAACAACAATTACCTTAACCCTAACTAGGGTTGAAAAGAAAGACCAACTGACCACAAACAACTGACAACACAACCAAGGTAATAGACTAGATACTCATCCTCTTCGAGGATGATGGCTAGGGTAGGGGACCAAGTGCTATCTCCGATCAATTGTTCCATTGGGTTTATGGCACGCTTAGACCTACCAATTTAGGTGGAGTCAATGCCTAGTACCTGCAACCTGTAGCACATAGAATGTCTTTGCACATGTATATAATCATCACAAACCTAGTGAAAGGAAATCAAAACATTGTAGGGTTCTCACAAGTGAGAAATATGACATCCTTCCCTTCACACCTAAATAAAATTTAAAAGAATCATATAATATTTCAAATAACATCTTGTGTAACATCAATAATCATAAAGCATTCCAAAATATGGTAACATATTTTGTTTCTAGCATATTCATAAACATGTCATAATCATCAACAAGGGTTAATATGCTAACATCCTAATACATCATCAACATGTAATCATAAAGAGATTGTACTTACTCTCATAGTAAACATAAACAATAAGAATAACCTATATAACCTAGCACCTTAACAAGTCTTGAGTATTACATCATCTAACATAGTAACATATTGTACAAATGTCATTATAAAATGTTTTAACCACAAGCAAAGAGTACCTGAGACATAAAATGAATCCACAAGCATCTAACATAAACATCATAAAAATGTGAATCATGGAGGGGAACTACATCCTCCCCCCCAAAGATTCGACTTACTCCTAGAAGTCACAAGGTTAGAATAAAACAAACACACACTAGTCATAAAATTTATTAAATAATACCATGTTTACCTTTCCTTTACACCACACAGTTTTCACAATGAATGCATTTCGTAAATGATACAACCAGATACATAACTTTTCGATAATGACATTAAACATACCAATTCACTCAAACACCTACCAAAAGCTACCACTCCACAAACATCCTTGTAGGATAATATTTTCATTCAATATTCTCATATAACACACTAAAGTTAAAGCATAGTAAATTCTCAACCAAGGAGAAAGGAAAGGAATATCAATGCATTCTTATAACTTCTAACGCACACCATATTCAAATAAAATCCACACTGGCATTCATATTAATTAGCTCTACTTACATGATCATTTTCTGAAAGAATTTATAGTTCATTATCATCTAACTAACACATATTATGTGAAATTATTTATCCCAAACACACTTTTCTCTATCATCCCATAAGATCAAAAGGTTACAAATGCATCTCATCATGAAAACACATTTCATTTATTCAAATCTACATTATACCATCTAGTTACCCAGCATGACTGGCTCCAATCTCTACAGTATTCTCCCTTAACACATAATCAAAAGTTCAAATTGAACCTAATATAAACAACACTTAGCAACTAAAACTAGGGTCAACAATACTAGAAATTTGGAATGACCACCATTAAAAAAAAACCAAAGAGAATAAATTATCAATTTCAACATTGAATTACGAAGAATGCTAGCAATTCAACAACCCACAATGAATAAAACATGACAAGTGTCACCAAATAAATGAAAAGAAAGGAGTTCGGTGGCCAGTCCTAGCATAAGAAAATAAAAAATAACACATGCTAGCCCTCAACATTACAAAACACAAATTTAATACATATCTTGGCAGAACTCCATACCAACCATAACCATAAAATGAGGTGACTAATATCAGCCACACCAAAGGGAGTAATCGATACATGACACCTAAGACCACATTGTCCTAAGCATGCTAGAGATTGCAAGCCAGGCACCTTAGGCCATACAGTTATAATACATCTCTCTTAAGAAAATTTGTACAACAATCCAACAATCATGGTTTCCTTCTTTCTTACATTCCTTTACTATCTTTTAATGCAATACAATAGTTTCCTTAAACACTAGCATTCATGTAGTCATCCTTTATATAATTAAAATATACAAGAGAGAGGGAGAAATACAGTATTTCACACCCACACAAGGTATACACTCAACACTAATCCAAAGTTCATTCAGATATCTCAATCACAAAATAATTACATTTAAAATACCATAAATATAATGAAATTAATTTTAGATTCTCTATTTATGATTTACTATTACACAATATCATTCACAATGCACAATTCTTAGGATGTAGAACAATAAAATTCTCTTCATAATGCCACAAAATAATTTAGTCACCCAGTTAGCAAGACAACTTTTCAGTCACATCACTATTTTCATTAGGCAACCTCATTACTATTCCTTACTACTAAAACTTACTAAACACACACACACACATCCTTTGGAATTAAAATAAGGTAATAAATAATACCATTACTCAGCCTATTCATTCATCAATGCAACATTTACACATTACATGCAATCGTACAAATCTCTTATGGAGCTAGGACATCCATATTTCCAAATCAAATAGGGACATGAAGGAATGATTTCAAACTTTCCATGCACACTTTACAAGCAGTACACCATCTTTTACCTATTCAACATATATGCAATAACATGGTTTGTTAATCCATTATTTCACAAGAATTTCCTATACTGTCCATGCAAGGTGTTCTTCCTAATTACTTTCAAAAACAGAGTCCTAAATGCGATGCATAAACTTTCAGATACAAAATTTCCATTCTAAACAATCATTTTCTTTATATGCAATTCATATTTTATTCCTTAGTAAGCATTCAATGCCTCTATTGATGTACAATGAATTCTTAAGTAGTGTCCTTATGAATCTAATTTTTAGATAAAGAGAGAAGAGAGAGGGAGATTTGTCAATTAATCAATGCACATATATGCCAAGTAAGTAAGATCACTCAAGAATAGTCAAATTTTCCAAACATAACATCACTATCTACAATGCATATTTGTGCTACATGCTCTTAAATGTGAAAATTCTAATATTTCTCAACATTTCCTAACATTATAAATGCAACAGATAGTTTCTAATTCCTTACAGAGAGGTTAAAGTATACAACCAGCCTTTTTGCATACAGTATCACATATAAGTAAAATCCATACACCTAATAGATACAACACATCATAAATCAACATCTTTTATTTTTCATATCAAACTCGGAAAAGAAAGAGAGAAGAGAGAAAAACATCATTCTGCTAATATATGCTCACTGAAAAAATTGTTCACATGTGCATTATGATCTATTATAAGTCAAACTATTATGTGGAACACAAGCATGTTATCCTACTATTTATAAGGAAGGTAAGCATACTACTTTTTAATAAATCTAGTTGTATGAGAATTCATGGTAAGATCATTTAATGGAATACATAAAAAATGATTAGTCAAACACTCAACACTATCCTTAGCCTTCAACAAGTACCCAAAACAACTACAAGAGGAATACATATCACATAACATCATATAATAGTCACTCGCATCAAAAGGGCAGGCACAAAATATGAATACACATAATGCACATAGATATAATTTCTAGAGAGAAGAGAGAAAGAGTACAAGCACAACCAAGAGGACTTGAAACAAAAGATCCAAGGTTAACTATTAAAGTTACACTAATATCCCACATAATGGGCTCATATGTATACAGAGTACCCAGTGTATGAACCTAGGCTCTGATACCATGTGTAAGGCCCCAATAAAAAACCCTAGAGGACAACACAAACCATGACACAAAAATACAACAATTTAAAAAAATAAATTAAATACACAATAGATTACATAACATATTATAACATATAACCAAATCCTAGGTCCTCTAAGGTTCCATGACTCCAATACTCACATAACTATAAACTAGGATAACAAGAATCATTTCATTAACTACCAAGATAACATGATTTATCAAATGAGCAAGGTTCACTTTAAAAGCATCACATTACATGATCCCACATAAAATATCAATTGACAATCAACATTAACTTCATTTCTAGCTACCAACACAAAAAAGAGGCATTACATTATAGTATTCATTACAAGAACATTGCATCAATATTAGTACATCATTATAATCTTTACAACAATGATTTCCAGAGTACATGTGGGAAGAATACATTTGATTACAATAAATGGTACCACTGAAATACTATCCAATATTCAAAAACATGAAGGATTGTCCTCTCGAACTAGAACATGAACTAGAATATGCTACACAAGGTACAACCTCCATGCATACAAACATATAGCAAGGACACCCAATGGAGGAAAAAGAACCAACCTCCTGACCATGTGGAACCCTAAGGTCCACCCCCCGTGCTAGGAGATAACACAAGGTCCCACTACAAAAAAACATACAAGAAGAAAACAGGCTAACATAAACAAGGGCTATACATGGCTCCAACATAATGCTGCAACAACATTAACATCACTTCCAGAGGAACACACACAACAAGAGGAGAAATGTATGACTGGGGAAACCTAGATTGCAACAGGGAAAAGTTTCATCGCATGGTCCTAGCATGGGTTTTCTTGACAGACTCTCACTAGATGCTAGCCCCCATCTATGGTTGTCCTCATAAACCTCTCACTAGGTCCCGACCCCATAGGGTGACACATGCAGAACCAACATTCTTTTTGTGAGGACAATGATTTTGATTTTTCCAACCAGGCCTTCTCAACCCATCGTTAGCCTAAATGAGCACTACATGCATGGGTGAGGAATCTATTATCTTGTTTAATGTGAAATCTACCCATTCCCTAACTCAATTTTAGGTTATCATTGGATTAAGAAACTCTTCAATGCATTGTCCTGGTCACCACTTTGGGTTTCAGCCTCCATTGAGATCCACTCCCCGTACATGTAACTAGTAAACCCTACACATCAAGCAAGGCATTTACCATCTTGCAAACTTAGCATAATTCACACGAATCTAAAAATAGTGCAAGGCATTGACCATCTTGCACACATAACACAATCACAAGAGTCTATACATAGTGCAAGGCATTGAACCTCTTTCAAAAAAACTCAAACATTAGCAAACCACTTCCAAAAACAATCATAAGACCATACATGCAAAAATACTCCCTCCCAAGCCTCTGGAAACCAACCTTAACAATTTAACACAAATGACTCCAACTTTTATACAATAACTGAAATCACTCCATTCCCATTAATCAAAATCAATATTCAATACAAGGAGTCAATCAAAAATTACAACATGACTTACTCCTTAAATAGAAATTATCTCCACATTCCATATTACTCATTAACTTGACCACTTAATTTACTTAATTTGACCATTTACCACAACAACAAAATTGCTAACTAACTGATTGCATAGTGAATTTACAAATCATCTATTAAATAATTATGAAGAAACTCATAATGTATTAATTAACAAAAGTTGATCTAATTCATTATCTAAATGTGAGTAAATCAAATTCAGCCTACTCAATTACCCATTTCTCTTATCTAACTTAGTCAATTAATCACATAGGTAAAAATACTCTTTACTATAACCATAATATAGATAATTATTTTCAAAATGCAATTTTCAATACCATCCTTCAAATTATAATATGACAACATAAATATACATCCACATATAAACATACATATATATATATATATATATATATATATATATATATATATATATATATATATATATATATATATATATATTATTGACATAATACAATCTTCAGAACAATATATCAATTTATAATGTGATCTAAACATACTTAAATACATATATATATACATACATTTATAAATATATATACATATATATATATATATATCTATATATACATATATATGTATTTATATATATATATATAATCGAAATTCCAATCATATATTATATGCATCAAAATGAAAACATGATAGAATGTCGAGCAAATATGAATCATAGTTTGCAGTATGAAATCGATTAATACAACATCATTTTCCAAGCATATAGTGTATGCAATACAAGTATCAAAAGCCAAATGTAAAACATACAACATATGAAATTCATAGTATCGAATGCCAATGTAGAACATACCATCGAAATTAAATCACAATTCATAAAATCAAATATAAAACACAGATAGAGGAATCGTGATATACAATGTCTAATGAGTACGTAGACCATGCATTGCTAAAGAAGCAAATTCACAGGAAGAAGCAAGCAAAATCGAATTCCAAACATAATATAGACCCATCGACTACCAAATACAATGCTTATTCATCAAATTCCAATGGAATTCGTAATAAAAGTGAAATGTTAACATGCAAAATAATATTTTATTCAAATACCAAACTGGAGGTGCGTTGCATAGCAGTGATGGAGGTTCAAGTAAGGTAAGGCACGTTATAGATTATTTGTAGATATGGATTTGGAAACTTTCAAGCAATATGGTTGGGTGGCGTGACACCAAATTCCTCAGTATGTTGGCTGTGTGGGTGTACATAATGGATTAGTCATTAAAAAAACCCTTCGTAACCATGCATGCAAAAATGGGAAGCATGGAGAATGCGCAAGAGATATATGACTGAAAGCCTCAAATAGATGCCATCTCATGGATGGAAATCTATGCCGCTTGCAATAGCTAAAAGGGATTTTTTTTAAAAAACTTTCAAGCAAATGCAATAGGCTGGGGTTTTAGACCGAATGCCTCAAATTGATGTTATCTCATGAAACAGAGTAATAACAGGAACACACGAATTGGATTTGTTGAAAAGATCTCATAAATTACTAGTAAATGCATTCGGTTGCGGGGAATGGAGGAGTGCAGATTATGCATCAAATGAATTTATTTTAAAACCTTTCCAAACTTCAAGAAAAATGTAAATGAAAAGCATAAATCATTGTAATGTCAAGAAATATAATGCTTGCAGGATAAGCACAAATTGGATTTACTGAAAAGCTTAAGATCTTCCAAAGAAAATATAATCGGCGGGTGTAACTAGTCGTTATGCCATGGAATGAAAAGATTGAAAAATAGCAAATACATATTTATTGATCCAATAAGAAAATATCATCAAGCAATCAAGCTTTGTCTTCAACGGGCAGAAAGAGAGAGAAATCGGTTGCATTAATCAGAGAAACAAAACAAAGAACAAAGAGCAAGGAACAAAGAATAAATCCAACCTGGATCCCATGCTGGCTGAGACAGGAATCCAATGTCGAGCTCCAGATCCTCCAACTTGCAATCCAAACTCTCGAATTCCCAATCAAATTTTCCAAACTCCCCAATTCCCCCAAAATCCATAGCATAAGAAATTTTCTTGCAAACCAAAATTTTCTTCCCTTCTAGGAAAATAGAATGAATAATCCAAAATCTCCCCAAAATGATAATTATTTACAAAAGGAAGGTCGTTCATTTTCGAAAACCAAAAATCCAATAAAATCTCATAAAATCTCATAAAATCTCCAAAAAAAAAAAAACATTCAGTTTCTTTTTCGACAATCTCTTTGAAGATGTGCATGTGTTGCATGCAAAATATTTCTATCTTTTTATATTATTTTTACTATTTATTATTTATAACATTCCATTTAAACCGTTGGGAATTCAGAATAATCATTGTGCAAAGGTGAAGGCTGCGTTTATCAATGTTAAGTATGCCATTAGTAAAGGTTATTACAAGTTGTGGGTGGAGGGTGATTCCATGAACATCACTAATTATCTACATGACACTCAGTCGTCAATTTGGAGTGTTGATAATCTAATAAGGGATACTATTATGATGATGCAATCTTGTGTTAAGACTCATATTTCACACATTTATCGAGAGGGTAATTCATTGGCAGACTTATTTTCCAACGAGGCTGTCAGGCTCAGTGAATTTTGTTTGTGGGAGGAAGGCGTGATCATTCCTAAGGAAGCCAGAAGCTTATTGCGGAATGATGACATGGTATGAAGTATGGTGACATTTATGGCATGGTACATGCCTCCATTTTGCACACTTTGGGGGTGCTTTACTGCCTTATGGACTTATGTTCTGTGCTTTTCGCAAGGTCTCTGAGAATTGTGTGTTGGTTATCATGGGTGGTGAAAAGAGCCGAATCGAACCACATTCTTGTAGAGACATCAGGCGTAAGAAGAAGCTATGGTCTGTTTTGTGGCATGGGAATTTTACTCCTTATTTGGAGAGACTGCATGGGCATGATTTGCATGCCTCTGCTCAATTCGTTTCATTATGGCATAACCAAAAGGTTAGGGTTAAAAATCTAGAGGTGGAAGTGAATGAGGACTTGATTGCCTTGGTTACTGGTTTGTCTATTGTTGGTAGGAAATTTTTTAAGGACAAGAAAAGAAATGAAGAGGCGATGACAGTGTTTCAACGACGATGAGAGAAAAGAGTTAATCAAGCTGGAAACCTAGGGTTATGAGAGAACTTATTTGAAGAAGATTTGGGCAAGTGTTTTCAGGGTGATGATCAGGTATGTTACCTTAGAAGGGAGATTTAAGGCCATCCTCGGTCATCATTCCATGCTCCTTAATCACTTCAGGCATGGTCTATTTATTTATTTTCCATTTTTTCTCTTATCCTCGTTGGAGGTTTCGGTGTATGTGCACCTTAAAAATAGAAAGGCCCTGGTCCTCCATGAGGGTCTAATTCTTCTAATTATGGAACATATTAAGACCCTTCTCCCGACCCCTGCTATCAAAGGCAAGCATAAATTTTTCTCTGATTATTGTGGGTCGACGAGTGAGGAATCTTTAGAGGAGGAGGAGTTTTCCCTAGGTGATCTAGCTACTTCTTCAAAGAAAAGGAAGGGAGGTGGTCTGCGAAAAGGATTGCCCGTTTGAGGAGTGATGAGATGGATGTGGGGTTTGATGACTCCTCTCCCATTCTGGAGGAGGTGGCGGGTGGAAAAGATGATGTTGGTGTTGGTAGTGAAGTGGGGTCCCAGGTAAAAGAGGTTGGAGTAATTAGACTGTGGAGGCTTTCCTCGCGCATTGAAAATTTGAGGAGCAGAGCTCTGGATTTTATGTCCAAGGATCCTGAGGAAACTAGTGAGAACAAGAGAGTGGGTGACAATATGGTGGCCATTGTGGACTCCCCTCCACAAGAGGTGTCTGTGGAGGAGGATAAGGAAGAAAGGTGTCGGGAGGAGGAAGATGCAGAAAAACCAAAAACAAGCCAGGAGCCTTGGAAAGTGGATCCTCTTTCTAAGGATTTTTTGTATTTGGACGAGGATGCGACCTCCATGTTTAATCTATTGGATATGGCCAAATCTGGGGCTATAGGTACTTTCAAGCTATCTAAATGGTCTTTATAGGAATTTAACAAGATAAACATTAAAATTAGAGGCTTAAAGGAAAATCTTGAGTGTCCCTAGAGGTGCTATGTCAGATATCCTAATTGATAGGATGGTGGACCTTGAAGGGTCTTACCATGATTTTAAGTCTCTTTGTGAGGAAATAATTTATGCTCTGGAAGATAATGTTTGGTATCAATGTGGACATCAAAAAGCTTATGAAGACGTGCCACCTTTCTATCAAGAACAATGCGGAGTCCTTAGAAATCTTGTTCAAGAAAATCAGTGAATTGAGAGAAGATCAAGTTTACTTCTTTGAGCTCATGGAGAAAGAATGTGCAGTTAAGGGCAAGGGTAAGAAGACTCCTAAAGATGATGAGAAGGGACGTGTGACTAGAGTTTCAGCTGAATGGAAGAAAACCTTTGATGCTAAGAAAAAGGAACTATTGGATATGGTGGAAAAACATACGAACCAGCAACTTGAGATGGCCAATACTCTAGGTGGCCTGAGTTATTTTTTTATTGTTGTTGTTCTTTGTCTGGGTTGGCGTGTTGGTTTTGTTCTTTTTGTTGTTTGTTAACTGTTGGGTGTTGTTGGTTGACTATGGTCCTATCTTTTTTTAGTACCCAATGTTTGGACATTTTTTGGTTGTTGGGTTGCTGGTGGTGGTTTGTTTTGATTATCCTTTGAGGCAGAATTTTTTGTCTTTCATTGTAAAGGGTTTCGAGGTCCCTTCAAAACCTATTTTTCCCAATTAATCAAAACATTCCATTTAAAAATTTATTTTATTTTAATATTTCATTACACATTTAATTTATTACAAACCTTGATTATTAATAAATGTTTTTATATTTATTTATCAAATGCCATTTTTAAAAGATAATTTATTTCAATACATCAATTACCCAAAACAACATTTATCAAATAAATATAAATTAAACGAACAAAATGTCAACAACAATTATTTGAACCCTAACTAGGGTCGAAAAGCAAGACCAACTAACCATAGACAATTGACAACACTGACGAGGTAACAAACCAGATACTCATCCTCTTCGAGGATGATGGCTAGGGTAGGGGACCAAGTGTTATCTTCGATCAACTATTCCATTGGGTTTATGGAACACTCAGAGCTGCCAATTCAAGTGGAGTCTATGCCTAGTACCTACAATCTGCAGCACACAGAATGTCTTTGCACATGTATATAATCATCACACACCTAGTGAAAGGAAATCAAAACATTGTAGGGTTATCACAAGTGAGAAATATGACATCCTTCCCTTCACACCTAAATAACATTTAAAAGCATCATATAATATATCAAATAACATCTCATGTAATAGTAATAATCATAAACCATTCCAAAATATGGTAACACATTATGTTTCTAGCATATTCATAAACATGTCATAATCATCAACAAGGGTTAATAGGCTAACATCCTAATACATCATCAACATGTAAACATAAAGAAATAGATTTGAGTCTCATAGTAAAAATAAACAATAAACATAGCCTATATAACCTAGAACCTTAACAAGTCTTGAGTATTACATCATCTAACATAGTAACGTACTATATAAATTTCATTATAAAATGTTTTATCCACAAGCAAAGAGTACCTAAGACATAAAATGAATCAACAAGCATCTGACATAAACACCATAAAAAGGTGAATCATGGAGGGGCACTACATTTTATTGTACAACATAACAGTTCTTGTAATATGTATTTTGTGACCGGTTTTTTATCATAGTTAGTGGATTTTGGCCAGGCTGGCTATGTAGTATGTACTTCAATTTTCACTCTTCAGCTACTTAAACTAAAATACTTTTCATGGCTCCATTCTTGTAAATCCTTTTTTCTTTGTTCAATATAAAAATGTGGATTTTAAAACTAACAGTAATTATCAACATATAGTTATGATCATAAGTGAAATTTATTGTGACTTATTAGTGGACATTGATAATGATTAAGGTACAACAAGTCATTTAATTATCTCTTTTCAATGCCTCAAAGTACTCTACCTTTCATTTAATTCTCTATCTTTTTATCGATTTCCACATATCCACCAGATAGTCTTTCATTGAAGAAAATGTGTATGTGGTAGCATAGATTAATGCCATATGTACCTGGGAAATCAAAAGGGATTAAAATACTTTTGGTCAATTGCCACTCCATTCTTCTAAATCCTTTTTTCTTTGTTCAATATAAATATTAAAAATGTGGCTTTTAAGACTGAAAATGTATTTATATTTTTTGTAAGATTCAATTGTTTATTTTTTTGACATATATATTTAATATTACTCTTAATTGTTAAGAAACTCGTACGAATAAAAATTGTAGTATACTCTAGAAAGATATTATTATTTCATAAGTTAATATATCGTTAATATATTAAGAAAAATGAAGTTAATGTACAAAAAATATTTCACTATTTGATGGATGAATTATCAAGTTTAACATATAGTTCTTGTTCTGATCATAAGTGTGTGAAATTTATTGTGACTTAATGATTAAGATACAACAGTCCATTTAATTCTTTATCTTTTCAATGCCTCAATGTACTAATACTCTACCTTGCATTTAATTCTAATTTCTTAATCTTTTTATCGATCTCCACATATCCATCGGATTATCTTTCATTAAAGAAAATGTGGTTGCGGTACTATGGATTAATGTCATATGTACTTGGGAAATATTTAAAAGACTTAAAATTAAGTTCCTCTTCTAATCCCAAGTGATAAAAATGATTGATTTTATAGCTTGATACCAAAAATGGTAGAAAGTATGGCACGTGTAACCATGTTTACTTTTTATCGATTTTTGCATATTTGTCAGATTGACTTTCTTTGAAGAAAATATGGTTGTGGTACCATGGATTAATGCCATTTGTACATCCAAAGCGAGTGATTGGATAACTTGATATTGAAAATTACATGACATACTATAAATGATGATGTCATTAATCCAGTGATCCGTTGAAATAATATTTTTAATGATCTTGTATTATTTGAGTGGCATACTTGGCAGCTTGTCAGCTTGAGGTACAGTGTGCATGTAGCCAAACGTCAATCAAAAATTAAAATAAATAGTGAAAGACTTAATTTAGAATTTTAAGTTGGTTACTTATTTTGTGTGGAAAAGAACAATTATACCTCGCACGAGTCATGAGTAAATAGGGGTCAGGATGCTGAATGGTGAGCTAAGAGCTCATAAATGGACCATAAATAGGGATAGTGAGCACAACTGAAATCATTCATATAAGGGTTTACTACTTATTAGAGTGCAATGTTTTGAATTCTCGTAAGGGTTTTTATTTTGCAAGGTTAATAAGGAATAAGATGATGTGGTATTATTGGGGATACTCTAAATTCCCCATCCTCCAGTTATGTAGTTACAGAGTAAAAGACCAATTTCCTTCAAGTTCAGAATGGGTGGAATTGGAAATAAGTTGATTTGGTTGGCCTGACTTTTGAGACAAGTTTTGAACTGGGATGCAGAGCTTTGATGGAGATAAGTTCTTTCACATAGAATCCAACCACAAAACTATTTTAATCTTGTTTGCATTCAAATTCAGTGACTTCTCATACTCCATTTTGATAGAGGCCCTCAAAGAGGAACTATGGACTTACAAACTCATTGTGAGCTATCCAAATGCATGGAAGTTGGACGAAGATGGTGGCAATAGAATTATTACCGCTTATATTCTACATACTTTTGCATGGTAACCAGGATAGGTATATTTTCCATCTTCACAGCTCCCATTTCCCTAACATGGTAGGCAAGCCCTATGTATTCTCAAAGTCATTTATTTGGTTATGTTATGGTGGCTCAAATTGAGCATATTATAAATGCATAACCATATTTGAGATCCCACGATAAACCATGGTCGGAAAGCCGCATGGTTTGAGAATCAATTGTATTATGTTATCACCAATAGAAGCTTGGAATCAATTTGTAATCAATTGTTAGTAGTGAGTTATGGGGTTTGAGAATATGGTTTATATCCTTTCACATACTTTACGTAAAAGGGTGTACCTTTACATTTATTTTCAAAGCCATATTTGTATAAATGGTCATACATGATATAAGAAATGCTCTTCCATTTTCATGAGCAAACACTTGGAATAAATTTGTAACCAATTTTCACTAGCAAGTTTCAGGGTTTGAGAATATGGTCTATATCCTTCCACATACTTTAGGTAAAAGGACATACCTTTGCATTTATTTTCAGAGCCACATTTGTATAATTGGTCATTCATGATATAAGAAATTCTCTTCCATTGTCATGAGTAGTAGCTTGGAATCAATTGTGTCTGATGAAAAGTGGCATATTTCATTTATACAAAATAGGAGTTTGCATTCTCTACATATGTCATTTATCAAAAAGCTATGTAATAATGTAACATTGTAATTCAGTTGTAATAAAATAAATTGTTGTGTTATTCTTCATTATTTATTTACAATAAAGAATTATTTTATCAGTTCAGTGTCTATGACACTATTCAAATCAGTTTTTTTTCCTTTAAGAAATTAAGTATTATCTATTTATGAAATATTTGCATGTGGATTTAAAACATAAAGCAATACAAATGAAAAAAGAAAGGCCATCAAATTGACAAAAAAACATTATAAACACTAAAATTTGTCACTCTTGCTAGGGTTTTCTAAAATGTTATTGATTTTTAATTTGTCGTTCACCTGCTCCCCTAGTTCCTGGTATCATTATTCATTTTATTAAGTCCTTTGTAATGTTAAGTTACCGGACCTTTGGCCTTCATGTCAATCAATTTATTTCTTTTAAATGGATTATGTGAGTTTGCAGGATGCTTCAAGTAGATCCATATGTGACCTTCGAAACCACAAAGTGGACACGTGGACTCATCTTGATGACTCCATTAGGATTGTGTATCCTAGTGCCACAAAAGTTTAAATTTTCAGAACTTTAAAATACATGTTTAAAATAACTTTCAAACAACTTTAAAACACACGTTTATTGTTTATATTATAAATTAACCAACTCTTCGATGAACATTTGATGGATGGTTGTAGTTTCATTCCAAAATGAAATGCACAGAGTGCTAGGCTTGCGAACTCGAACCTCTGGAATCACCCTATAACCGTTAGATTTACAAAGATCAATGGTTGAGAATGTTTTCGAGATTTTATTTCTAAGTGTCATTACGGAAATGTAATGTACTAATTGTGTACTCTGGCGGTAACATGTTGAAATTTCATTCACTTTAATATTAAAAAAGAAGAAGTGAACTTTCTACTACTAAGCGATTTTATTTTTAAGTGATAGAGTCAGCACGCAGGGATATTATTGGTTCCAAAAAATCCATTTAGTATTAATCCTTTCAAGAATCAAAATCCAAGTAAAAGATAGAATTCATGTGGCTACGTTCATCATTTTTTTAAATCTCATTTTGTCAAATTTTAAAGTTTGGGTTTAGGGTTTAGAGACTTAAGACTTAAGAAAAATTAAGGAGGACTAAGAGAGAATTCACAATTTCACATTGTATAAGCATGTCTACCACCAGTACCACTAGAGAAAAATTGGATAAAAAAATACATTATGTTAGATTGCTTAAAAACCTAGGTTTCACTAATGAATATCATGTTATTTATGATCCTAAAATCTATGGTAGGTGTACCTTAGAACTTAGATTTTCATTTGAGAATACTTCTGCAAATAAAATGCAAGTTAATAGTTTATGTGCACTGTGGATTAGGGTACATGATGTTACGTGAGGTTTTCCCTTTCCCAAAATTTATCATGGTTTGTGCCCAAAATTATGATGATAAAAAAAGAGCAATTATTAATAAAGATAGCAAAGAAGAATTGTTATCCATTAATGCAGAAGAACTTGGAAAAGTGTTGGGGTTTAAAATCGAAGAATTCGTAAACATCCACATTGACCTAGAAAATATTGCTAGTGATTATGAAGCAGTGGATGAAAGAGATAAAAATTATTTCATAAATAAAATAGTTCAAGATAACATACAAGTTAGAAACAAATTGAAAGGTAATCATAAGCCTCCTTATGATTTTGATATTTTTATACCATGGGTTAAGGATACTATTTCCATGCTAGCATTTTTCCTTAGATTGGATAGCAATTGGGAAGTGGGTGCAAGCCTCCTTGAAATGGTATATAATATCCATTTTTCTTTTCCATCTCAACCTATCAAATATAACTTTATTGAGCACATTGTAGAATCCATGAACAATTTTTAATGATTAAAGGAGGTGTACACTCAAAGTCCACTAAGACATTTAGGTTCACAACCTACTTGTGTTATTCTTTTCTATTCAAATTTAGTGGAATATTTCAGATTAACAAGCTTCAGATTCAGCCATATACGAATGTTGAGGAAAATAAAATGGCTCCAATATATTATTGTACCACTAAGATAAGGATGCATGATTCTTGAAGGAACTACAATCATTTTTTAGACTACTTTTTGGCTACATTGCATCAAGCAACTAAAAATACTCCAATGCCTAGATTGTCTATGTCATGTAGAAATTGCATTCAACTAGGAAAATAAATGCAATTGGTTGATTGGTACTTAATGGAAAAATATACTGTGCTAAGATTTTATGGATCAAGAGTAGAGCCATACAAACATCTAATACATGTGTAGAAAGGGTTTTTGCATTGGAATATGTAAAGCAGATGTAGAGTACTGATGAACTACACTTTGTCAATCAGCAACCTTATGTCCTTCTTTACCTTTTTCATGTGGAGGGTTCACAATTGAGAGAAAATCATTTAGTGTGGCACATTTTTTTTTTTTTAATTTTGATGTTGCCTGTCACTAGAAGTATGATCCATGTGACATAATTAAATCAATCATTATGGCCAATAGGAATGGTTCAAGTAGAATTCAACATCAAAGTAAATCAGTGCTTTACTTGATCCCAAGTACCATCAAAATTTGGAGAATTCAAAAAAGCTCTTAGCTCATGACTGGCCTTCTGAGGATATGATTAAGGCATGAGATGAAAAGTATAATTTTTAACCCAGCCTATGAGTGGATCCATGATTTGATTCCTATGCCTCTTGTCTCACAATTTGGTTGCCAAAAAGTTTTTGGATGAGGATCTTCACTTATTTTCTTGATGATTCCTTTTTTTGATATTTCACTCATTCTCTATAAGATCTTTTTGCACAGTTTAAGCTATTTGATAGCACATATAGGAAATGTTGTAATTTTTCTCTATAATAACAAAAGATGACTCAAATACTTAAGTGTATTTCTTTAATTTTGAATATCAACCTATCTTGCTCTCCAGTATTGTATTCACTATCTTTTCACTCAAAATAATCAAGGGTTATTTATAAGTTGTCATACCACATCATGTATTTATGTTATGGATATTGAACTGTTAGCTTTTGTTCAAGGAATGGATTAATATTCCTTTTAGTTATTTATCAAAGATTGTGTGGATGGAAATGAAATAGGAATTTTTAAATAGTGTGATAAGTTTTGTTTTTTTAAAATGTTGTAGAATCACATATCAAATTCAACAATCAAGGAATACAATACAAAATATAAAATATCACAATTTCATGGAATACAATATAAAATATCATCAACTACAATTTGGAAAATGATTGATGAAGTGCAGTATAAATACCTAAAAGTTGCTAATTCACTTCCATTTTCCAAATCAAGTCAAGGTCCTCAAACTGACGTTCAACTTGAGATAAAGTAAAAGATTTGTCTTGATTATGAGTCTAGTCTTTATTTTCTTCACCCTACATCTCAAATTCAACATTCATTGTGTCACTACCATTTGTCCCACTACCAATGCCACCAATACTAGTGTTTGGAGTGTTGAAAAAATATTTTCTTTCACATATGGACCTCTAGATTGTGAGTGCCCTTTCAAAAGGATTTTTTTTGACATTATACGCAGTTCCTTTCACCCTCAAGCAATTTTCCAAATTCTTGTCCAGTCTATTTCTTATCTTTGATTTCAAAAACGCTAATGAACTAAAAACTATTGCATCCTCCACCGACCCTAATATCATTGTTTGACATAAATCAACAAGTTTGAAATATTCTCATATCAAACTATGTAATATTTCACTCTGATCTAAGTTTGTCCAAGCCTTTTTGATTGATCCCAATTCAAAGGGCTTCTCCATGGAATCAAACTAGTTCATCATACTTCTTGCAAAATTCTTACATTGTTTTCTAAGCTTATCTCTATTTATAATTCCTTCTATTGTCTTCTCATTGTATTTTACAATTTTTGGAAAGTGTTCGACCAAGATTTTTACTTTATCATGAAAATAGGTTGGGTTATCTCGGTTTATCCAAAATTGAGAATACAAAATACCTATGGATTCAAGTATTTCTTCTCGAGGGAATCTATTATAAATATTTGTGGAAAGAAGTTTTGCAATTTTCTTCAAATTATCACCAACAGATTTAACAATGTCATTAAAAGATTCCTTTGCAACAAGTACTTCTCTGATAGAGTGCCTGACTGTCATACAATAGTACATTGTTATCTCAAATCCACGTACACAGATACACAAGTACCCGATTTCACTAAACTTTAAATAATTATCAAGTTGATTCAAATCTATAATTTTATGCCACATGAAAAAAATGGGCTTTTAGAAGTTAGTTCTAGATATAGATGATCGAGGGCCATGTGTGTATTTCTACGTAATTTGGCATATTCATCAATATAGATAGTTCTATCTTGGGATTTCTTCACAAGATTGTTGATTTCATCTAGCATGGGAAGAAGACTAGCTAAAGTCAAGAGTGTCTCTATATCACTTAACCTATGTAAGAGGTTAGTATATTTGTCTACTGCATTGTGATGCTCGTACATTACTCCAATCAAGGATTGATATTCTGAAAGAACTCGTTGTGCTAGTCCATGCAAAGAGATCCATCTAGTATCAACATCCTTGAGAAGCTTATTTCATGTTGTTATTCCTAACAAAATTTTAAAATTCTATGAAACATTTGGGACTTTGGAAAAAGTATATGTAGAGCTCGCAGACTAGATTTTCAACTTTTGATACTATAGGAAACTTACTTACAATTCTAAATGCTAAATTCATTATGTGGGCCATGAAGTGAATGCCAAGCATGTATGGTGCAAAGGTAGTTTTTAAATTTGTGCAAACACCAGTCTTCTGACCTTGCATTACTATAGCTCCATTAGCTCCTACACACACCAACTTTTGGGCAATTGTCAAGTCATCCATACTTGCAATTTCATTCAAATATTTCTTGACTAGTTCAAATAGATTTTGTGATGTTGAATTGTCCTTCATTTTATGAACACGGAGAAGATAAACTTGACGGACATGTTTTATAGTATACACATGCATACAGAACCAAGAAGTATTATCTACTGCAGTAACTTCATCTAAAGATAATGCAATGAAGTTTGAATCTTTTACTTTCTCCTTTAAATATTTATTTTCCACTATAGCAAGATAGTTTTCCCATTCCCATCCAACGTTTACTAACCAATGTGTGCTAGGAAAGTGAGGAACACCCAAAAAAGAATAAATACAAATATTTGGGTAGTCTATCATAGGATGCCCTTTGGACAAAATATGAAAAACAACACTCATCTAAACAGTTTTTCCCAGTTGTGCTCCTTCCATTAATTTTCCAAATTGAGCCTTAATTGTACATCCACATGCAGCAAGCTTCCACATTCATTGACTTTCTATTTGTTAATGTAGGAATGCTTGTGTTATAAGTTTGTAACTTTCCTACGATCAACTTCAAGGTTCCAAATCCAACTTCCAAATCGAGATCTCACAAGTTCAAAACTGAAAAAAATGTGTAAGAATAAATGACAATTTCAATTATATTTATACTAATCAATATTTGTTGAATTTTACAGGATTTTTAAATGGTATATTAAAAATTTAGCGAATCTCGCATTATTATACAACTATATGCTGTAATTTTTAAGGCGATTATGGCCCTATGATTAGCATGGAGGTGTCACATAAATTGGTGAAATGTGTCCTCAAATGTAATTATTTTTAATGTCATTGGAGAGATCGGTCTTGATATACAATGTTGTTTTAATAGTATTGGTGAATATGTAGGTGATTTATTACATGCTTCAAAGATTCCAAGTGAAAATATTAATTGGTCCATTTGAAACTGTAAGAGAGGGGGACCAACCACGTCAAGGCCCCAGGTCACAGAGGGTTGAGAGCAGCAGGCTGCCCCAACTTACCTCAGCTTAAGGGAGTGTTAAGAAGCGCAGGACGAAAATGATGAGGACTATGAGGTCCTTCGGTCACTCTACGGACCTGAGACTCGAGATGGGGATAGGCAAGTCGGTTTTCTGGGTCAACTCTATGTCTTAGAGAGCTCTCTGTCTTAGGATG
The DNA here is from genome assembly GCA_007115665.2 of Sequoiadendron giganteum. Taxonomy (NCBI): domain Eukaryota; kingdom Viridiplantae; phylum Streptophyta; class Pinopsida; order Cupressales; family Cupressaceae; genus Sequoiadendron; species Sequoiadendron giganteum. The sequence goes on from CM021103.1 coordinate 266,688,118, forward strand.
AAAGTGTGGCTTCGGGATGACAGTGTGGCTCTCTAACATTTGTATGGCCAGACGACCAAAAAAGATAAGGTCAAACACTAGAAAATGGACTAATGACCTAGCTAATGGTTTTTAGGGGAACAAAATAACACTATGAAATAAGAAATGTATAGAAAAATATGATAAAACAAGTAGATTAACATTAGGGTGACAAGAATGATCTCATAGAAAAGCTTGTTTGCTAGCTAGCTCCAAAAACACTTCCACCTACACACAAGAGAGAGGAAAATTGTTGGGGGGTTGTTAGGGGTCTACCTTAGTCAGACCCCCATTTTGGTATTTTCACCTCCACGGACAACCAAGTTTGCTGCGATAGAGAAATGGTATCATAAAGAAAATAATAAAGCAAAGAACACTAAAGCACTACAAAACAGTGAATGTGCTTACTCAACCAAATAATAGAGAGGAGTAGAAAGCTTACCACCTTCACCAAGAGCACTCAAGGCTAATGGTGGAGAAAATGAGGGGACTCAAGCCTCTTCTATAATGGTGTTGTTCCACACTTGCTCTACTGAGTTGATGGAGTGATGTAGTTGTTGCTATGCAGTGCAAGAGAGTTGCTTGAATGCTAGGATGCTTGGAGAATGATCAAGTTTAGTGCTTAGAGTTTTCGAAGAGATTGTGAAGAGCTAAGAGAGACCAAATAGATGAAAAAAAGGTGAATTTGAAGAAGGAGATGAAGGAAATGGCCATATTCGGGTTAGTTAGCCGAAGAGGGCTTTACAAGTCGATCCCCAATGGGAAGTGTAATGCCTCTGCAGGCTCTAGCCACAAGAGTCTACTAGGGACATAAGTGCACCACGCGGACGTTTGCACACCACACGGGTGTCCCTGATAGTTACTCATCTACCAACGCTCAAAATATATGCCAAGTGGAATGAAGGCAACAGACTTATGTGGAATTTCACCTTCGAGTTTGGTTTTCCAAAGTGTGGAAAGGTAAAAGGGGAGTTTTCCTAGGTGGTGCAAATTCACTCTTATAAATTTTTCCCCCACTTTAGCAAGCACGAATACTGATGAGTGCTTTGGTAAAGTAGATCGGAGAAGTGGTAGGGTTATAAATGTAGAACCTGAACCATCGAGGAAGTAGATCGCAATCTGGGGAACCTGAGAGTGTAGGACAAGCAAAGGAATTCATAGCTCCATAGAACTATGAAGTTGAAGAAATAAAGTGCCTTACAAACCCACAAACCTACAAGGAAGGTATCCTCCAAGAACTCTCACATGAATGAAACTGATAAAAGTGTCTTACAAACCCATAGACCTGTAAGGAAGGTATCCTCCAAGAACTCTCACATGAAGTAAATTGAGAAAAGAAGACTCTGTAAAGTCAAAAACTGGCTTCACGAGTGCACCCATAAAGCAACATGTTTACCCGCAAGTAGAACATGTCAAAAATTAAGCAAAGAATCACACAAACCATCAACAAGTTTGAAATCTTTCAAAGGGGTCCCTCGCGAACCCTTCAAAAGAACGAGGGGTCCACTCAAGGGATGCATTGTTTGAAAAGTGAGGTCTAATCAAGTTTCCCCCAAGCTAGACACAAAGATATGAAATAGGTCTAGTTAGGTTGTCCCCAAGCTAGACACAAAGATGTGATATATGTCTAGTTGGGTTGCCACCAAGCTAGATGCAAAGATGTGAAATAGGTCTAGTCGAGCTACCCCCAAGCTAGACACCATGGAATTCATTTGAGATAAAAAATTTTAAAGGGGTCCCTCAGGAACCTGACGTGGAGGAAAAGGGGGGGTTCACTCAAGGGATGCATTGTTCGAAATTTAGTGTCTTCTTTCTCAAATAGATTCATCATCAAGAAATCCTTCTAAAATATTTTCACTCCATCAAGGAATTCTAAAGGAAGAATATGCCCCAATACATGAGGGGAAGATCAAAGTTGTTCCCACTTCAGAGGAAGGTCTTCAAGTTCTTTCTTAATGAACCCTTGATGAAGGAAACATGTTTCGTTAGGGTTTCAAGTTGAGAATACAATTCTTACAAAGAAATGTGTGAAGGTTTTTGAGAAAATATTCGTTGGCAACAAATACATTTTCTGAAGATCCAAGTGACGTAGAGGCGGCATTGTCACACATAAGAGGGACAACTCAAGCAAAGAATAGAGAAAGATAAAGGAAAAGCAAAAAAGGAAAGAAAACACAAATAAAGGGCACAAGGGTAGCCTGATATTTCAAGGTAAAAAATGCTCATAAATATATATAAGTATAATAATGGTATATAAATGAAATTTCATCAACCCCCTACTATATCAGGTCATGTGAAGAATGCACGAGAAGACAAAGTAAAAATAAAAAATTGGGTCAACATGGAAGGGAAACCTAAATGCCCCCAACGCTTTGCATCATCCCCAATTTGTCGAAAGTCAATCACAAAAATGGAAGAAGGTTTACAACACAAAAAATCACTCATGTATCCTAGCACCAACAAGGGTAACGAGGTTCATCCAGGCACATAGAGCACAATTACGGGGGAACACATCACAATACACACACATATAATCTAAAGATAAAGAATAGGTCTCCCCCTAACATTGATCGACCAAGAGGTCGTCGACATCCCACTCTAGATCATCATAGGGGGAAGGAGGATGAGCCTACAATGGTGGAATGTTAAGGGGAGGAGCTTTTGACCCTCCCGCAACAAGGGCTAAGGAAGAAGGACTCGCAAGGTCTCCTTCACTCAACTCTTGTGGGTCTAAGGTCAACAAATTTGCAAAGATTGTTAACAAGGCCAGAACTTCATCCACCGAGTTAAACATGCACTTAAAAGGAGTTCCATGTTTCACTTTGATAGACGGAGGAGGTTGCGCTCGAGGTTCACCGCTGAGCTCACCAAATGATTCAGGAGCGATGACAAACTCAGGAGAAGTCGGGACTAATTATGTTACTAGGACATGACAAGTTAGCCTGGGGCCACCTTTAAGAGAAGGTGGACTCCTCTTATGACCACTCTCCACCTTCTTCTTCGTCGAGGGAGGTGAACTCCCCACAAATGTGGCAAGAAGGGTGGAGGAAGAGGAGGAGGGAAAAACCACAATAGATACGACCAAGGTGTTAGTCATATCTATGGGCTTTAGGAAAGGCGGGATGTCTAGAATGGATGTCAACAAAGGTCACTCCACTGAAGGAGCGATGAACACCTACACCTTTTTGGGGTCATGTGCATTTGCACTCACAATAGAAATCGAAAGTGATACAAAGATGGTTTGAACGAAAATAGAGGGGAGAAGAGAGGAGGATGTGGTAGGAGGACTTGATACAATGGTGGTCATCTCATCTTCCTTCCTTCGTAAGGTGGCCTACTCAGCCAAGTGAGCCTTTCATCGGTGCTTGTGCTTGCGTGCAAGGTGGTTCCTGCGACTCCTCGAACTAGAGGTCAGAGGTTGCAAAGGAATGGAAAGCTCTTGCTCATCCATGGGAGTGTCATCCACAATTGTTTCTAGTGGAGGGATAGACTCCTGAATGGAAGTAGGAGGAATAGGCTTAGAAACAACGAGGGGAACTGGCTCTAACACCTCAGCAGCAGGATTTTTCCCGTTTAGTACTTTAGGAGTGGAAATGGTAGGAGGCAATGGGGAAAATTCTCTTCAAGAGCCTTTCTTCTCGCCATAAAAATAGTACCAAGGCCTAGGAGGCTTGGTAGGGAGATCTGATATCCTGATCTTGGGTCTTCACCAAGAAGCACCATCAGACTCAGTGGATAAAGACTAGGCTTACCCATCCAATACTCTTCCCAAGAAAGGGGAGTGGATGAGGTAACTCGAGAAGGAGCAAGCTTCTTCTTTCCCTTCTGGGAAGAGGAGTAAGTTGGTTGCTTTGCCATAGGAAGGGTCAGTTTCAGCTATCCCTTGCCCCCATTCTTATACTTTATGTAATTCTTATAAAGTAGGCATGTTCTTGGAGGAAGCAAACCAACTGTGGTAGGCCAAAATTGATCCTATGAATATCCCCCATGGGACACCATAGGCTGGTATCCAGTGTCATGCACTACGTGCACAACACCTTCATGGGAAGACTTTAAACACATAAATTACGTAGGCGATCCCATTCATGGAAGCTAGCAAGGTATACCAAGCTTCACCCTGAATAGGCCTGACTCAGGAATAACATCAAAAACCATTTCTACATTCCTAGGACAAACTAGAATGGATAGGGTTGTCGATCCATATGGCCTGAAAGCAAGGCCATCATGCGTATGGATGATAGAATTTGTTTAATTCATATTCCTCCCTTTGCAGGGAGTTTAAGAATAGAGTCTCCTCCATGATGGCATTCACTCTACTCACGAGTTCGACTAAGACACTTGTCACAATGTTTCCATTGAGGCGAGTAGGAATGTAAATCGGAAAGGGTTTGTCATTTGTCGGTAAATCTTGTGAAGTGAATGTTATGTCTAGTGAACTGGTCACAAGATGAGGAGAAGGAGTAATAGTAACCATGTTCATGTATGCTTCAAGTTGAGAAACAAAATAGGAGGGATCAATAATCATGTTAGAAGAATGTGATGAAAACAGGTTTGTGTATATCTATGATTCACTATTAGCTTTCGCCACTGATTTGTTCATTTTTTTTTTGCTTCCATCGAGAAAAATAGTACCATCCTTGATGTGATCTTGTATCTCATGACACAGGCACATGCAACGTTCAGTATCATGTCTGTTAACTCGATGGTATTGACAATAGGTATTTTCTTCATACCAGCTAGGGTAAGGTTCCCTAATGGGTTTAGGGCTTGGGAAGTTTACGATCTTATCCTTCAACAACTTTTGCAAGATGGAGGAAAAATATTTTTATAACTTTGTGAATTTTTGGTTGCCTTTGAGGCCATTGTCATCTGCAATAGCTACTACATTCACAACAGCTTTTCCTTTTCTAGAGATCGATACAATGGACTTCCCTTCAGGACGGGAGCATGGGGAAGGTCCCCCAAACTGAACCACCATCTGTTTATATTCTCGTATGGTTGCACACAAATGCACGAAAGAAGGGTATTTCATAAGGGAAAAATTCTCTTTCCAAGGCCTCTGTAAGTTCCCTATGAATACCTTATGCACATCGGATTCAGGTAATGGGTATGAGATTTGTGAAATGAGTGCTTGATATCATGCTATAAAGTTGGTAATATTCTCATTATCTCCTTTTTTATATCAGATAGGGTCAGAGAAGGTCAACTTAGGTCCGATGTTGGCTTAGAACTGATGTAGAAACTGGTTCACAAGCTGATCGAATGAAAAGATGGAATTGTATGGCAAGGAATAGTACCACTCAAGCATTGTATCCTTGAGAGAATGGGGGAATAGTTTTTCCATGAATGCATCATGATGGAAGAAGTCCATACATAAGGCATTAAAGGTAGACACATGTGTCTGCAGGTCCCCTTTGTTGTTGTATTTCTCAAACTTATGAATCTCAATCCCTCATGGGAAAGGAGTGTATATTGGAATTTTAAAACATTTTTCTAGTTATAGTTCATTTCAAGCATAAGTATTCTTTGTTTTGTTTAAAATTTTACATTATAATAAGGCACCTAAATTCCTTTTGTATATAGCCTTGGACCCCACCCTAGTTTATATGACATTAATTTACTAATGGGCAAGGCTTGATGGCATATTATCATAGACCTAAAAATATACTCCTTATCTTTCAAACAACAAAATTCAATAATGAATAATATAATAGCACACAAATGAATGAATATATACCCTTGTATAAAAGGCCTCCAAGCATTGAAGATCCATTCATACATATCCACCAATTTGGGCTAAAACTTAAAAATTCATATATGAGGGCATGCTTGGTTAACTAAACCTCATGCTTTAAAACTTATGAATCTAAATTAATTTTGGTATTACCAAAAAAACAGTTGGTAGAAAATCCATTTTCACCCATGTAAACTAAGGTAAATCTAGGATGGAAACCACTATCCATAAATCCATGGATGGATATGGTAATTCAAGGTCTCAAAGAGATATAGCCCAGTGAAGGTGACCCACCATTGGAGACAATAGATCTTGCAAGGGCATCCTACCACCCATAACCCACATGAGCACTACCTAGACAAATATTTTCTTTATTTTTGATAGATAAGGCTCTCAAAGTAGACATATTGACACTAGTACCCTTCCTAGAATTAAGCACAAAATAATTTGGGCATTCCCTATCATTAGAGGCACATGCTATGATTTTTCTTCAATCCTACATTTCACCTTTAATACCATGTATTATTTTTCTTTCCTCTTCAATACTTTTATATCAAACAAATAAACATCCTTTAGGGTGTGTATTCTCTCTCTATATTGAAATTGAAACATTAATTTTCTTACTAAATTCACCATAAATCTCAAGAAGGTATTTTTTATTCATAAGGAAATGGATATTTCACAAAAATATAGATGGAAGTTGTTAGTATCAAGAAATTTCTAAGAAATTTTGAGAGGCATAATGGAATTTTCTTGTGTATTATCTTAGATTTAATGACAATTATTAAATTTATTTGTATATACATTTCCTCGTTTATTAGTATAGGAAGTGTTTTTTACAGCTATGCTTCCTTTCAAGGCCCAACCTAGTCCCTTTTATCTATGTGGTGGAAACCACATAGCTATTACTATCACCATTGACCATTTTATATTTATTTAGCTTGGCATTGTTTGGGTGGAAACCTAAAGATAATATCATCACCATCTTACCAATTTTATTTTGGCCTAGCTTATCCTTATTTAGGTGGCAATGTCAAAGTCATTATCACCATCATTGACCAGTTTTGGGATGGTATTGCCCATTTTTATATTTTTTTGCACCATTTTGGCGGTAGCAAGGTCCCTTTGGGGCGGAATTGGTGAGAATGACATATCCAACATCATCATTTTAACAATTAACTTCATTTTATCCTATCCTTCCTTGTTATTAGTAATGTGGTAATGATATAGCCAATCATCTTTATATTTATCATGATGACCCTCTCCTTATCCCATCTCAATGGTAATGATGTATCCAAGTTTTTTCTCCTACATATCATTGTCATACATGATTATTTTCAACATACTTAATCCCCTTGAACCCATTCCCTATCTTCTCTTTGTTCAAAGCTATCATCATGGCCACATCAATTATAGGTGTGTGTACTTAGTATTTTTATTTCCATCCATTGATATATTTTTTATATCATTGTTACCATTGCTTATGTTAGTATATAATTATTCATGTTTATTATATGTGTTCTTATTTGAATGTTTCCATCTGTATGTAATTTTTAAGTCATTTTAGTAACTGGTTATGTAGTGATTTTATTTCACATATATATTCTAATACTGATATTGATTTTTTATTGTATAGTAACTACATTAACGTCATGCAAGAATAGGTACATACATAATATTAAGATAATTTATACTAATATAATGCAAAAAAATCTAAGCTTTAAGTCCATTTTTGGCCTTCGGTGGGTTTTTAGGTTTTCCCTTGTCTTGGTACCTTTTCTTTAATTTCACATTGTGTGAAACCCCAATTTACCTTGATTCACAAAAATTAAGTTTCTCTTTATTGGCATCCCTTTCATACCTTTTACTTGATCCCCACTTTCACAATATTCTACTTTCATTATTGTCATAGGATTCTAGGCTTTGTCTTGCCTATATGTTAATCATGAATTTCCCTAAAACCTCAACCATTGTTTTCTCAACTATGGTGGAATTTTGGGTTTTTAATATTTGGAATCCCTTGTTTTGCACTCCCTTTATTCCTTCTTTGGTTATTTTCTAGGATATTCATTACTTGTCTCCTTGCAATTTTTTTATTCCTTTTCCTGACTCCCTAATAATAAAATCTATTTCATTTTCCTCCAACCTATTTCTTAAGTTTTAGAGCCATACCTTTAGGATTCTGACTAATTTGTTACCTTGTAGATGGTAAGCATGATTTTTGAGCCTCAATTCCAAAAAAGGTCCCCTTTCTTCCTATCATAAGAGGGAACGATGTAATAGGAAAATAACATAAATGAATCAAACAAAAATCTTAATTCAAAACAAAATTAAGAATTCCTAAACCCATTACTCACAAAATGAACAATATAAAACTAATGAATTCAATGAAACGATTATCAAATGAAGAACAAACAATGAATTCAATAAATTATATTGTTACCCATCTTGTGTCGAAGTATATTTGTATCGATGTTGAGTGTCGAATTGTTGCAATCAATACAAAGCCTCCATTATGTGTTGCAAAAGCTTCAATGTGTGAAAAGGTTGAAGTAGAATGTGATGATTCATAACATGCTCAAGAGGTAATTACGCAGCACTTTTCCATGTGAATTCTATATGATTTGTGAGAAGGTTGAAGGTTATTTTATAGATTTTATGTTTTGAGATGAACGATCAAGATTTTGTAGTAGAATATCCTGATCAACGATTTGAGACCATTGAGAGGAATTAGATTGGAAGAATCGGTGGTTTCAGATTACATAATCAATGTGATTAATGAAATCAAGTTGAGTATTCAATGGAATTGAGGAAATAGATGGAGAAGTTAGTGGGATTGAAAAATAGATGAATCAGCTAGGAAATAGATAAATTAGTTAGCCAATCAGAGTGAGCAATTGGTGGTCATGATTTACTCAATCACAAAAGGGGGTGAAGGTAGTTAATTAATTGAATTAATTAATTAGTATTTTTGAGTTGAATGTGCAAGTCATGTTTGACTTTAACAAATAAAGTTATATTTGTTTGTTGACCTTTTTGAATGATGTTGAATAATTAATTTAATTATTCTGTTTAGAAAGGGGGAAAGTGATTTAATTAAACTATTAAGTGTTAATAATTTAATTAATTTAGGGGAATAGGGTAAATTAGTGACATAATTAAATAATTGATGTTATTTAGTTAATCAAGAGGAATAAAGATTAGATAAATGATGAAATAGTGAATTAATTAAATAACTAAAGATTATTTAATTAATAGAGGAAAACTAAGGTTTTTGATGTAAATGATGTGAAATACAATGATATTAAATGATGATGATGTCGATGATGAAAAAATGTCATCCAAGATGTGTGATATGTGTTAGGTCATTTTTACATGTCTACATTTTGCCTCTCTTTGAGACAAAGTATTGGCTGCTTTCTTTCAAATAATTCAATGTTAAGATCAAGATTTGAAAATTTTAATATGCCCCATTGTGCCTCAGCAGTCAGTGGAAAGATCGTACGACACTGGCTGCCCCCTTGAGATGTTGGTTGGAAAAAGTTATTTTTGAGTCGGGCTCGCAATAATGTTTCATTATAGTTCAAATGTGTAGATGACAAAAATTCAAGCGATAGGGCCTTCATTGATAGCTAAAATTTTCCAATGAGCTCCTAATTTTGACCTAGGAGGGTTCCCAAGGTAAAAACTTAGGGTTTAGGGGGGTTTAAATGGTAAATTAGGTTGAAATTACCCCTCATTTTCACTCCTTGATTTGAAAAATTTCTTTCTTCTAGAGCTTTTGGGAGATTTTACTTTTTAAATAGTGATTCATGATGCCTCAAGTTTTGGGAGTTCCTCATAGGTTAGAGGTAGTCAAAGGATGCCAATAATTAGTTGGTGTAGGGGCTCTAGTATGAATTCTTTTAATTTTCACTTCCGTCCCTTTTCCATCTCTGCAATTAATGTTCGAACTCCATTTTAGGCAATAGCGACAATCTAGCCTTATTTTGATTTTGAGCCCAATATTAGCGCTATTGACCTTTTTAAAGGTCGATTTTGACAATTATAGGCACTATCAAATATTATACGTGCTTTTGCATGCAATAAGTATGCTTTTCTAAAATACTAGCACTATTGAATAATACTAGCACTATTGAGAAATACTAGCACTATTACAAAATATTAGTGCTATTGAATAATACTAGCGCTATTGCAAAATTTTATCGCTATTGCCTAGAATAAGTTTTCTTTTTCTCCAAAACAACTGATTTGCAATGTTTAGTTTTAGTTTGAAGTTCCATAAGCCTTCATGTTGTGCATTGAATGGTTGTAGGCTATCTTTAAGCCATTGTCTATGTGAGAGCGGCATCCTCGGTTGATGGATGGGTTGACTGATTTTGATGATACATAGAGAGACTTTCTTGATGTCATGGGTTTACATTAGATTGCTCACTTATCATTTTTGAGGGCTCATCGAGCCATGATGAATGTGTTGGTGGAGAGGTGGCACTCTGAGACCTCTTTGTTTCATTTTCCTACTAGGGAGTGCACCATACTTTCGAGGATGTCTGGAGAATTCTCAGGATCCCTATTCATGGTGAGCTCATTTAGTATGGCATTCAACAGTGTACATTAGTGATGTAGAGATTATTGGGTGTGGAGAAGTTTTAGGTCATCAATTTGGAGATTGATTTGGGGTCTCTCTATGATGGTGTTGATCCTATGGTTCTCATTTTGGAAGGTATCATCATTGGACCTCTAATGCCTGATAGGAGGGCTAAGAGTTTCCTTGTCAATTGGGAATTTTTATCAAGAAGATGATGGAGGAGGCCATCATATATGCTTAGGGTCAGTGTGTGTTTTCCCATCTTTACAAAGATATGCACAAGGTCGTGTACTAACCTGGTAGTAATATATCCATCAGAGCTAGTTTGCTACATTTTTGGGATTGGGAAAGGATAGCCATCACTCAACCAGAGGGGATGTGAGATAGGGATGCATATGATCCTTATGCCTATTAGTACCATGAATATCTTCACTATACTCAGTCTGGAAAACTGTCCTACTAGAGGGAAGTTTTGGATGATATTACAGATTTTACATGGAACCCATACAGGGATTATGAGGCATGGCCAGATGATCAGGATCAATTGGTCTACTACAGGATGACTTGTTTCTTGATTGGTTGTCCAGATCTCTTATTTGAGATATATTTACCAGGGAGGGTACTCAGATAGTTCGGTGAGTGCCAGACTCGGCCCATCGATGATTATATAGCTATCTTTAGATGTACTACATGAGAGGAGTCTGCTTGGGGGGCTCATGAGGATTTTTTTGTGGTAGTGGCAACATTCAAGGCATTGATACCTCTTCCATGGGGTTGGGCAGTTGGTCTCATGGATCTTGGGATGACTCGTGAGTTTGATGGTTGCTGGGCCCATCACAGATATGTGAGATTGACTATGCCTCTAGGAGGTCCAGTTTTGGGTGTATGCAGAGGTGGTTATAGTGGATGGAAAGATGATTGGTAGTGTCTTTGGATTACCCATGAGCAGCTACAATATGTTCAGTAATAGGATCAGCAGCAACACCAAGTACCACAGTCTCCTCAGGGTCCCCCTCAAGGAGATATGGTAGCTCAGGTAGCATAGATGACAACAGATAGAGATGTAGCTAGAGCATAGTCTGATGCTAAGATCGTGTGGGAATAGGCCACTAAGACCCAGGTTTTGATAGTGACTGGAGAAAGAGATGCATTCAGAGTTGAGTGAGATACTCTCTGTTAGGAGAGATTCATTGAGAGAGGAGTTGGTTTTCGAGAGGTAGCACATGCTTATAGTTGATGTATCTCTAGCCTCTGTCATTCCCATGGTGCAACATTAGGTCGAGTGAAACAAGCTCCAGCAGCAAGTTATATACTATCAGAATTCGTATGAGGCATTCGCATCGAGGGCTCAAAGATGTCCCCAATTTGGTGAGCCAAGCATAGCTACAAGTGCGGAGTAAGGTGGGTAGTTAGTTAGATGCTCTCCAGTCATGCCCTAGTCATCCCTTCATCAGAGAAAGCATCATTCGATATCTCCACAACCAGCCGACCAATAGAGTTGTTTTTGTTGTTTATGATCTTTTGTATGTGTTGCATCAAAGACTTATGCAGACACATTTTTGTATACATATATATATATATATATTCATCAGACCATCTGAGGGTTCGTATATATGTATTTATTTTGATCTCTTTTGATGTTGTATCACACATGACATTTGGTGATGGCATTATCCATTTTTAATGATATATGAGATATACCATGTTTTGATTTATCTTTATTATATTTTATGAGATGATTATGGATGATGATGTATACATGCTTATTTTTTGTACTTTTTTGATGTATGCATATGATGTGGATGGATGGATGATTTATATATCTATATGAAGATTTACAATAGGTGATGATTTATTATGTATATGATGGATGATGATATAATTTTATTATGATTATGATATGTTTTGACAAATTTGTGGATGTAGGATGCATGTTGTACTAATGATATTATGATGTAGGATGGAGATCTTAGTTAGAAGAAGTATTTGATGATTTAGAGATGGATAGAAATTTGATGTTGTTAGTTACTGATAAATTTTCGTTTGCTTGCATAGAGGATTCATATCTTTTAGCAATCCTTTTTTATGTAGAAAATAGACATGATGCACCATGGTATTAATAACCAAGGTGGATTTGTATCCATTGTGTGGACTTTGACTTGGCACACATAGTATTCTTGCTCAGACCAGACATACGAAATCCATGTTAGATTATATGGTTGATTTGTGTTAAAAAAAATCAAACCAATTACACAAAGAGGTATGAAATACCTAACATGCAACTGCTACATGAATTATCTCAAAACAACTTCCATACACAAAAAAAATAAAGTATGTTTCGTGATAGTATTACAAAAACATCTCACAAATAGAATAAACATGAATTGACAGTTAATGCCACCATTCCTTCTTCTCTAAATCCTTATGGACATCCTCGAGAGATCCTGGGAATGTGCTATTAAGATAAATAAAAAAGATAAGACTATAAAAAGATAAACAATGTTGCAGTATCACTTTCCATAGTTGTTTTGATGTTTCATGATGAAATCCATTGATGATGTCTATTGTAGGAACGTTGTATCCATTAAGACTCATGTTTAGGATTGTTGATATGATTTTCAAATGGGTATGGTAGTCTATACTTAGGCATTGTTTTAACTTGATAGTTATCCAGTCATTTCGATCTTCATTTTGTAACATTTGATTTTGATGTTTTTTTTTTTTTTGTTGATTGTGTTGTCAAAGGGTGATTGTGGCAATTTTTTTACTATGGATGAAAAATTTATTGTGGAGAAGTGATAATGGAGATAGGACCTTTTGATTTTCTAAGTTTATTTACACTATTTTTTGTTGTTTTTCGGTAAATTTAGAAAAAAAAATAGGGGAACCTAAAGGGACTAACCTAGTGCCTCAAGGGCTGATCAGAGATTAGCCTTGCCTATGTGGTGAACATAGAGACATCATAGTTTGACTATATTGATTGACATTGTTTTTGGAGTTTTCTATATTTTATGAATGTTTTATTTTTGTTTTGGGGGACTAACCTAGGGCCTCAGGGGCTCATCAGTTATGATGGGCTTGCCTGTGTTATCCATGCAGAGGCTAATAGTTCACTTGTTTGGTAGGAACATGTTTTTGACTTTTTTTCATTTTTTTAGATGTTTTTATGTGTTTTGAACTTTTGAATAAGTTAAAAGACCATGATGGACACCTAATGGGACCAAACTAAGGCCTCGTGGTCTGATCATAGATAAGAATTTCTTGCATTATACATGTAGATACCATGTAGTTCGACTTGTGTTGATTCAAAGTATAACATGTTTTTGGGATTTTGATTGCTTTTCAATTTTTATTTTGTTTGCTTTTTTGAATGTTTTTTATTTTGATATTTTTTCAACCGTTAAGGGATTTACAAGGATCCAATCCACTACCAGTTTCAATAAGTTTCCCCTATTTTGAGAAAAGATTACCTTTATTAGGGGAGATGTATTTTGATGGTGCAACAAGGTTCAACCTTTAATCAGTCATTGAGCCATGGTTGGTTTGCACATTTTTTTATGGGATGAATGCGTGGATGATTCAAATAGTGTTGATAGATAAGGATGAAAGTATTTTTCAAACATAGTGCCTTTTTGCCAATTTTTCACTATGTTACTTGTCCTAGAAGTGCCACAAAGTGGTTTTCATTTAAAGAAATTTTTATTTCTCTTTAATGATTTTCTTGATTTTTTTCTTTTTTTATCTTTTTTGTTGAGATACTATGATGTGTTTAAGTATAGAACCTTTTAATATGGCTATTTTTCAGAGGTTCACCTAAATTTTGTCCTTCAAGATTAGCCAATTATTAAGCTCCATAACCATATCTTGTTGTGATCATGAACGACCCTAACCAGTTTGGTTCAAACTTCCCCTTCCCATTCGGATTGAGTTGGATCTTTTGATTCTCTTTTAGTACTATGTCACCAACTTGAAAGTTTCTATTTTTGATCTTCTTGTTGTAGATTCACTTGAGATGATTCTAATAAACCTCAAAATCCTTTCATCTAGGAGTTCCAACTCATTCAATTTGGACACCAGATATTCCTCATTACTAATCATGCCTTTTAGGGATACTCGCAAAGAGGGTATTTCAACTTCAATAGGTAAGACTACTGTTAGAGTAATAATTTATTACGCTTAATTAATTATATCATATTGGTTAATTAATTAAGTCACTTATTCCTTTAGTTGCTTAAGCTAAACTTAGGCGCATTAATAATTATTTATTATTTATTAAGTGTGCACACTAGGGTTTCATTTAGGGTTTCCCTTTTAGGGTTTCTTGATCTCCTTCTTAAGGATTGATCTGTTTGTAATAACTGAGATTCTCAATAATGCATTTTACACTTTGAGGTTTATAGAACTTCTTGTTTGTTCTGAATGTCTTTTGCATTTGATAGGTATCCATTTGCATGCAGGTGATCTTGGTTTCTAACATGGTATCAAAGCTCTAGACCTGCAGCTGCCTGTTCGTGATCTGAAGATATGGCCTTTTAGTGAGATTCAAGTGCAAGGGTTTCTACAGGCATCCTTTTTGCAAGATCTGGGGGTAGCCAATTTTTCGGGACACTATGGGCTCAAACGGACATCGCCATCGCGTTTGCAACGCCCCAAAACCCTAGAAACACCTATCAAATCGTCCATTTAAGTGAAGTTGGTCCGGGAGGCAAAAAACATTTGCCAGGGAGGCTGTATGGCCTCCCCAGCACACATTCTGAGGTATTTTTTTTCATGCAAATCGAAAAAAAATGGAAATGTGCATTGGTTCTTGCACCTGCAATTCAAAAGCGGTCCACCGCCGAGTGGCCACCATCGCCAGTGGCTCCACCACCCTACACCGCCGACTCCGCCCAGCCCCACCGGGCCCCTCAGCAGCTCCGCCCCGATCATATGGAGGACCGGAGGCTCTCCACCAGCCCCTGAGGGCTCCCTCTCTGTAGTAGCCGATCATATTAAGGACCTAGGGCTCCACCCTAGCACCTTGCCCAGCGCCCTCGGTCACATGGGTGACCAGGGGCCGAATATTTTTGCACGAGGGCCGATTTTTTGCGGTGACGGCTAGATGGCCATCAAATTTTTTTCCATGATGTTCTGACGTCAGCATGACATCATCATCTGTACGGCCTCTTTGCCCCTCCTAACCGTAATTTTCCCTAAAAGAGCAATTTTTTTATTTTTGGCATAACTTGGGCATACGATATCAAAATCGGGCAAACGAGATATCGCTGGAAAGCTGGTTCTAAGTACTATCCTGGGGTGTAGTTTATTTTACAATTTTTTTCCATTTTTACTGCATTTATTACTGTTTGAAGTCAGATGTACTTTTTATGCTTCCGAGCTCATAACTCTTTGCCACGATCTCCAATTTTTGATATCTTTGCGGCGTTGGAAAGGTATTGAGGAGTTTTATGTTGTTGTTCATGCAATTTTTCTGTATCTATCCCAAGTTTTTCATTATTCCAGATTTGTCCCGATGGGTGTCTTGGAGATTACTTGGATGTTTTGGTAGTTGGGAGAGTGCACCTTGCATCTTTGCACTTTGTTTTCAGTAATACATCATTTAATAATCGACTACTACTTCATAGATTCCAGGGTTGTTCTTGTTTGGAGTTTTCGAGTGTTCTGAGGCATTAGGTCTGCTATTGCTTTTATCATGATTCCTTGAGTCAATCAGTGACTCTCATTCGGTTTCAGTAGTAGACAGAAGTATATTTCCTTGCTTGCTAGATTTCGGTTCCAGTGTTCTTCCAGTGCTTCTTTGCAGCATGTCATATCATTGTAGGGGGGTTTTGTCCCACTGGGTTTTCCTTCTCTACCTCTTTCTTTTATTTGTAAATGGGTACCTAATCAGGCCTAGTTGTTGGGACCCATCCTTTCTTGCATGCATATTCTTCTAGTGTTTTAGCTTCTTCCTAAGTTCATCTTAAGGGGGGGTGTTAGAGTAATAAGTTATTATGCTTAATTAATTATATCATATTGATTAATTAATTAAGTCACTTATTCCTTTAGTTGCTTAAGCTAAACTTAGGTGCATTAATAATTAATTATTAATTATTAAGTGTGCACACTAGGGTTTAATTTAGGGCTTCCCGTTTATGGTTTCTTGATCTCCTTCATAAGGATTGATCTCTTTGTAATAAATGAGATTCTCAATAATACATTTTACACTTTGAGGTTTACAGAACTTCTTGTTTGTTTTGAATGTCTTTTGCATGTGACAAGTATCCATTTGCATGCAGGTGACCTTGGTTTCTAACAACTACTTCAAATCCATAGACCAAGGAAAATGGTGTGCCACCTATAGGTGTGTGAATGCTAGTTCGATAATCCCATAGAATTGGGTTTAGTTGAAAATGCCAATCACAATCGACATCATTAGTAGTATTTTTTAGTATTTTTAGGATGATTTTGTTGGATGCTTCATCCTGACTATTTCCTTGGAGATAGTAGGGCATGGAGAATCTGTTTTGGATAGAAAACTTGGAGCAAAGCTCTTTGGAATCTTAGTTTTTGAATGGGGTTCCATTTTTTGTTATGATAGTAAATGGGGAATTCCATATCGACATGTCAGATAATTCAAGATGAACTTGGATACTTGTTTTCCTATGATATAAGTTAATGAAATTGCTTCTATCCATTTTTTGAAATATTTAGCTGTTATGATAATGAACTTATTCCCATTAGATGAAGCAAGAGATATCTTACGTACCAAATCTAATCCCCATTGTGAGAAAGTCCATGGTGTTGTTATAGGTCTTAGTTCTTGTGTCAATGTGTGACCAAGATCACCGTGTTGTTGGTATGGATGATATTTTCTTGAATACTAAATGCATTATTGTTCCATTGAGGGCCAACAGTACCCTGTTCTCAACAATTTTTGTACTAGATTAGGTCCACTAGTGTGAGACCCACAAATACCTTTGTGCACTTCTTGTAAAGTAGTTTGTGCTTCTTCCACATTGATACATCAAAGTAATGTTATTTCTAGACTTCATCTATATAGGGTATCTCCTAAGATGGTGAATTAAGATGTTCTATGAAAAAAGGTTTCCTTTTGTCTTGTTGTTAAGTAAGAAGGTATGATACCATGCTAGATATAGTCAAATGTATCTTGGTACCATGGTAAATTAGGACCAACAACATAACAAACTAGTTTTGATTCCTGGATATCAAATGAAGGTATGAGGAGTTGCTTCACAAGGAATTCATATTTTGGAATATTTTGTGGAATTTTGAGAAGTGAACCTATTGTCGCCATAGCTTTGGTTGCTATGTTGTTGATCTTGGGAACTCATATAAAGGTGATGATGAAAATTTATTGTTTAAAAATATCCACCATTATTTTATATAGAATTATCTTTTCATCCTTTGCTCAATACTCATCATTTACTTGCCTTATTACCAACTAAGAGTCTCCATAAACTTGTAGTTCATTTATTGTCCATTCGATGGCCATCCTCAATCCTATGATTAGTGCTTCATATTCAGAGATGTTATTGGTACATGGAAAAATGATCCTATAAGCCTTAGGTATACTATCTCCTTGTGGTGTGAGAAATAAGATACCTTCTCTTGAGTCTTGTTGAGTGTGGGACCCATCAAAATACAAGGTCCAATGACATGTCTTTTCTGTTAGCATTATGCTTTCATCTAGAAATTATTTTATTAAAGTTTGGTGATCATCTATTGGTGCTTTTTATAGTTGATCTACTATGATTTTTCCTTTGATAGCTTTTATTTCTATGTACTCTATGTCAAACTCACTTAGTATCATTACCCATTTAGCAATCTTGCCTATTAGGGCTACTTTTTCCAATAGGTACTTTAGGGGATCTACTTTTGAGATCAACTTTACTTGTTTGTTCAAGATGTAGTGTCTCAACCTTTGTGCCACAAATAAAATAGATAGACACACTCTTTCAATGGGAAAATAGTTTAATTCCTAGCCCACCAGTGTTCAAATGATATAATAGGCCACTATTTCCTTGTTATTTTCATCTAGTTGTGCTAAGAGAGCTCATAATGTTGCTTGTGTTGTAGATACATAGAGGATCATTGCTTTATCTGGAATTGGTGGAATCAATCTAGGAGGAGTGAGTAGATACTCCTTCACTCGTTGGAATGCCTAATCACATCTACCATCCCACTTGAATGTTATATCTTTGTGCAGTAGATGGGTGAAAGGATGGCACTTATTTGCCAACTGTGCAATTAATCTCCTGATGGACTATAGTTTCCCTTGTAGAATTCTCAACTACTTAAATTTCCTTGGAGGAGGCATTTCTAATATATATTTTACCTTGGCAAGACCTACCTCAATTCCTCTTCTTGATACTATGTACCCTAGCATTTTTCCAGATGTTACTATGAATACACACTGTTTTGGATTGAGCCTCAAGTTGTATTGTTCTAGTCTTTCAAATAATTTTTCTAGGTTGGTCAGATGGTCTTCTCTTTTGATGTAATTTTCTAGTATGTCATCCACATAATCCTCCATATTTCAATGTAGCATATCATGAAAGATGGTAGTCATTGCTCATTGATAAGTTGCCCTACATTCTTTAGACCGAATGGCATGACATTCTAGAAAAAGGTTCCCTAAGCACAAGTGAATGTGGTTTTATGTTGGTCCTCGAGGGATAATTTGATCTGATTGTATCCAGAGAAGCTATTCATTAATGATAGCATTTCATGCCATGTGGTTAGGTCTAAGATCATATCGATGTTAGGTAGAGGGAATTCATCCTTCGGGAAAGCCTTTTTTAGATCTCAAAAATTTGTGCAAATCCTTATTCTCCCAGTGGGCTTTGATACTAGTACTAGATTAGACACCCATTTAGGATAGTCAATGGGTCAGATGAAGCCCACATCTAATAGTTTCCAAAGTTCTACTTTTACCAAAAGTGTTATCTATGGATGCATCTTTCATAGCTTTTGCTTGATGGGTTTAGCTCTAAGAAATATGGCTAGGTGATGTACGACCAATGTCGGATCTAGCCTTGGCATGTCAGTATATATCCATGCAAAGTTGATTTTTCTTTCATTGATAAATGCTGAAAAGTTCACTTTTTCTTCAGGATCAAGTGATGTCGCATGATATGTGATCTTGGGTGTTTCTATTGTGCCAAAATTGATAAGTTCGACATCTTCAACTAGGAGTATTGATTTCTCTTGATATTCTATGGTGGGGAGATTTAATGTTCCATCTTCAGGTGCCTCAGAGAGGTTTTCACCTTCAAATGTGTCCTTTGTTTTTCTCTTTTTCGGATCCAATAAAGCCACATTGGGGTTTTCTTTAGGTGACCTCTTTTTAATTTTTTAATTTTGTATTTTATTTTTGTGACTAGAAGACACAATCTCCCCCCAAAAAATATTCTCCTTGATCTAGTTCCATTACAAACCTTGCTTTATGATCTCCTTGGGGTATATTCATGTGAAGTCCCATGAACTCTACAATAGCTTTGTCATTATGGAATGTATCCAAAATTGAAGTGTGATGTTGTTGGTTCTAATCTATCAACTATGGAAAATGTAAGGATATTTTGTCATGGGTATCAACAAAGCTTATGGAAGTTGTAACTAGGTTAGGTACATTAGTCTTTTTAAGGCTCCATAAGGTATCTAAGTTATATTCACTAGAATCATAGGAATTCCACTCGTATTCATTGGAATTTGTCTCGATATGGTCGTCATCAGATGTAGAGTTGTTAATGAGGGTATTGACGTTGAGGTTTTCAAACATGTTTGGATATGCAGGTAGTCATCTAGACATTCACAAGTATCTGATGTCTCATCAGTGGTAGAAGTAGCTCCTTCCTCATAAGAGGTGCTTTTAGTAGTTGAGGTAATCACATTTGATGAACCATAACCCAGTCCAAGATTCTTTGGGAGCTTTTCTATAATGATTGGTTCTCTTCTACCTTGTCCATGTAAACCAATGCCACCTTGTCCAATGAATCCTATGTTTTTCACTAATTGATATCCTTTGTTGTTTTCATCAATAGGAAAGGGAGGTAGTGGCTTTTCTTTTCCTTCTTCTTTGTAGATCCACGAAGATAAATCTTCTTCACATACTTCTTCATCTTGCATGTCTCCTCACTTGGTAAAAATAGTGGTTTTGACTACCATTGTGACTGTTTGAATTATGTTCAATCTCTTTCGGTTCTCCATAAGTTTTAGGTTTTGGGGGAGTCATTCCAATACAAAAAGATTTGTTGAAGTGATATTCCCCATAACCCCTGTCAAGTACTTGGATCTTGGTATCAGATTTAGGTAGCTCTATTGATGATTGTGTGGTGGAGGACGAAGCTATTGATGTTGGGTCAATATATGAAAAGGAGTGAAAATATTTGAAACATTAATGGCAAAAAATTTAACACAATCAAAACCAGAAGCGTAATTGATACAAGATATATCATTGTTAGGTATTTTCTAAATCATTTATATTTTTCTTCCAATCTAGCATAGTAATGGAAAGATTGAAGGTCAAAATATATGGTAGTTTCCTTATTATCATGAGGGAAATTTAGGCATCGATGGAATGTATATGGTACTACTTTCAAATCATGGATCCATAGTCGACTGAAGAGAAGTTTGTATGGAAGCTCGATATCTAATACTTGACATGTGGTTTCCATTATTGTTAGTCCTATCTGAACATGTAGCCTAATTTTCCCTTATGAATTGTGCTCCATGTCATCATAAGCTTTGATGGTGATGCTCTTGTTTTTATCTATGGAATCATCATAGTATCCCAGTTGTTTTATAAATTTTAAGGTACAAAATTTTAGACCTACATAGTTATCTATGAGTAACCTCTTCACTTTGTGTTTGTGGACACCTAGTTCTAAATAAAGGGCTTGATTGTCGAATGATTTTTATGAAAGGTCTTTCTCAGAAAATACTAAAGGTGGGTGGACATGATATTTCCAACCATGACTTGAAACTGATTAGCGTCCATGTTATTTGTGACTAACGTTTCGACAAGAGCTTTCTCCAATATTTCCTTTTGTGCTAGTGATAGCTTTAGGAGCTCAAGGATGGAGATTACGGTGGGATTTTTCTTAATTTTTTCCACAATGTGATATTCACTTGATGATTTACTTGTGGCCTTTACTTGGGTTGGTTCTCCTTGGATGGTTACTCTTCCCCTTCAAGTATTCACATTACATTCAAGATCTTTGCCTCGTATGGTTAACAAACAGATGGTATGATGATCACAAGAGATATGTCCTAGAACGATATTCTTGCCATAAGAAAATGCGACCTTACAATAATCTTGTTCTTTTCCTTTGTTTTTTCCCTTAAAATGGTCGGGAATTGGATCCTTGTAAATCTTTAGGTTTTTATTTCTAGGATGAGGTTTGATGTCCACTTCTCCCTTTTCGATTGTCTTGTACAACATTATTAAGCCTCATGCAATTATTGGTGGTGTGCCCCTTGATTTTGTGAAATTCGCATTTTTCATTCTCATTATACCAAGGGGGTTTGAATTTTGGTTCCTCATAATTTTCTCTATCATATATCATGATGAGGTTATTTTGGACTAGTTTTTGCATAATGACCTCAAGGGTTTCTCCCAAAGGAGTAAATTTCCTTCGTAGTAGGTCATATTTCCGATGTGGTCTCCTTCCGTTATCATGTCCTTGATTTTATTGTTGGTTGTTTGGTTGAATGTTCTGTGGATAACTGAGTTGGTTGTTCTAGTGATAATTGGGTTGGTTGTTCTATTGATAACCTTATTGTGCTATTTGGACCTGATTTTGTGGCATGTTGGGAGTTTGCATATTGTGTACAACCTTAGCATCAACTACATCATTGGTTGCATTCTTGTTTTTTCCCATATCTTGGGTTTGTCATTTAAAGTAGAAGGTTGATCTTTTGGGTTGTAAAGTTTGATTGTTCCTCTTGTAACAAGGGCTCTTTCAATAAGTATAAATTTTTTAATAGTTTCCTCAAAAATTCTTAGGCATAGTACTGTGAGGTTGTAATTGATATATGCATGTCCATTGGAGATAAAGACATCGGCAAGTTATTTCTCTCGAATGGGCCACTTAAATTTGCTCACTTTGTGCCTCCATCTTTGTAGGTACGAGGCAAATTATTCAACTTGAATTTATTTTATTTTATAGATTTCGATGATTGTGATGTCTTGTTCTACGTTATACGAGAAGTGGTTGACAAAATTATTTGATAATTCATCAAATGTTCTGATACCTAGAGGTAAATGCAAGAACCAGTCTATAGCAGACCCACAGAGACTTCGTGGAAAAAGTCTCATCAAGTAGGTTTCATTTCATTGTAGTTCCATGCAAGATATTGAAAACTCATGTACATGCTCAATTGGATCTCCCTTCCCCCTATACTTGTCAAATTTTTGCATTTCGAATCCTTTGGGGAAAGGTACCATGGATATATTTTGATCAAATGGATATGGAAAAATGTCTTGGAGAGCATAACTCTTCTTTGGTTTTCTAATTTGTATATCTTATATCCTTTGATTGAGTGTTTGAAGTTACATATTTATGTCACTCTTTGGTGTGTTTTCTTGAGGATTTTGGGTATTTTAAATATGTTGTCCCATGACATTTTGAAGACTATGCTGTGCTAAGGTATGTTGGGTTCTTTTTGTGTATAACGTAGATTGGGTCCTTGTTGTGTCCCTTGATATTGACTTTGAGGTGTTCCTTGGTACTGATTTTGTGGTCCTCCTTGTTGTTGTTGTTGAGGATTCTGACTTTGGTTTTGTTCAACAAAGTCATGTTGAGTTTGGGGTGTACTTTGATAGTTTGTTTGTGGTACACCATGTTGATGTGGGTATTTTTGGAGGCTACCTTAATTTTTTCGTTAACGATATACCTTGTTGTTGTGGATTGTGTTGAAGGGTACCTTGGTATTGTGTTGATAGTACACCTTGTTGTGAGTATTGTGGAGGGTTACCTTGGTACTGCATTGATGGTAAACCTTGTTGTGGTTGATTTGGTTGAAGGTTACCTTAGTATTGCGTTGATGGTAAACCTTGTTTTTCTTGATTTGGTTGAAGGTTACCTTGGTATTTCATTGATGGTAAACCTTGTTTCGGCTGATTTGGTTGAAGGTTACCTTGGTATTGTGTTGATGGTAAACCTTGTTGTGGTTAATTTAGTTGAAGTTTACCTTGGTATTGCATTGATGGTAAACCTTGTTGTGGTTTATTTAGTTGAATTTTATCTTAGTATTGTGTTGATGGTAAACCTTGTTGTGGTTGATTTGGTTGAAGGTTACCTTGGTATTGCATTGATGGTAAACCTTGTTGTGGTTGATTTGGTTGATGGTGACCCTGATGATGTTGCAAGTTGTTGGAAGGGTCAATGTATGATGTGTGTTGTGACATGTATTGCCCTTGTGATGGGTTTCCACCTTGTTGGCCTATTGGAAGGTTTCCCATGTTTTGCATAGTGTTATTTTGTGGCATGTTTTGGGATGTATTTCCTTGATATTGTTGTGCCACAAATGCTTGTTCAATTTGGGATGATTGCCTAAATAATGGCTTCTAGGTTGATTTTGATCATTGTTTTTTGAAAAAAATGGTGTTATGTTGGTGTTCATGGTTAGTTTTGGAATTTCTAACCACTGTTTGATCTCCAAGTGGGATAATATTTGGGTCTTTTAGCATGTCCACATTGAATTAAATGGGTAATTTAGCACCACTTTTTGAAAGTGTGAGGAAATATTGGTTTGTGTTTATCCCAAGCATCTTGTCCATAAAATTTTGCATATTAGGATTTTGGGAATGTTCTATGAGTCTTTCCTCAGTAAGTTCCTTGTCACTATCCTCTTCTTCTAAAATGTAAGTTTGATATTCATGAGGTTGGTTTTGTTTAGCAATTCTTCTTGATTCTTAAGAAGCATTTTTGCCTCACTAGGGGGTTGATCTTAGTTTTCTTTAAATGCAGGTTAATTTTGAGGAGTTGTAAGGTCACTTGGTTTATATCCCCATGGGTAAGTTTCCTCATTGGTAGTGTTATTGGTTTTTGATGCACTTGAGCTACCCTTGTTGGCTTCCATCTTTTTTTTTTTGTTGAGATCTTGTGGTTGTCATAAACAATTCCAAGACCTAGTTGAATTTTTTGATCACTATGGAATGAAAATGATGTCTTTGTTTTTGGGATTTTCTATTTTTTTGTGAGCCAAGATTTTCTATTTCCATGCGAGAGGTGGTAATACTAGCCATTTGGCCGCAAGATCAGCTTTTTGTTCTTCTTTGTCTACGATATTAGTTGTGTTTCTCCACTGAGTTGGTGTTTCCTTTTTCTCAAACACAAAACATTTCAAACTATTGATAATTTTTTATTATTCACCTTCAATTCACATGAGATTTGGTTGTATAATAGGTTTCATAAGATATGGTTGTTGAACAGGAGCAGTAGGATGCCAAATGGTCATAAAGTGAGTGATGTTTGGTGGATGTTTTGGAAATGATGCTAATTTTGGGATTCAAAATTTAGAAAACTTGGACCAATATTTCACTTCATTTTTCTAGAGGATATTTTTGAAGATCTACTTGAACTAGCCTTGAGGTGCACACAAATTTTAATATCTTAGAAATCAAGAGTAAAGGAATAACCCAAGTTTTTTATTTATTTTGAATCCTAAAAATAGGTTGATGTGTTTTAATTTTTTATTTTGTAAATGGAGATGGAATGATGTAGATATGATATGTTTTGGAGGTCTGACTATGTTTTTCCAAAAAGATAAAATATTAATCAGTTTCGGATCAATCCCTAATTTGCACCAGAAAATAAGGCAATAGCGGAAATCTTTTAGTCAATAGCAATTGGTTTTTCTTGTAATACTAGTCAATTTTAGCAAAAGCAACTCTATTTGGTCAATCCCTGTCAAAAAACAAAGACATAAATAGCGATAATTCTGAGCAATAAGTCAACAATGGTAGTTTTTAGATCAATAGCGGCAATGTTTGCAATATCGACTTTGTTTAACTCAAAAGCATTCTTTTTTTAAAAATTGTCCTTCTCTTGTCAGTGACTGTCATAAATATAAATATCAAAAGCAACGATCATTTTGAGCAATAGAACATAAGTTTTAGGTCAATAGCAGTAGTTTTCAAATCAATAGCTACTCTACTTAGGTTTGTTTGCCAGTTTTTTTGTTTTGACAACAGTTTGGACAAGTTTGCAATTTTCATGTTTTGATTGATATGATTTGATGTTTTGGTTGATCTGATTTGTTTTGAGAATTTGGCAACTAATACAACACAACACAACAATAAAAAAAATTGACTCTAAATGTCTATAACTTAAGTAAGTTTATTTCAACAAATGCTCAAATTTTTTGAAAGTCAAGATACTAAAACCATAGTTCCCAATGTTGACTTTGGTCTAAATGTGACTTGAAATGGAAGCCTAACTATTCAGAAACCTTTAGAGATATTTTTTTAAGATATCTTTAAGGAGTGTAAATATAGGGCTCTTTTTAAAGGTATTCACACTAAGTCTAAAGGGTTTGAGATTTTGATAAACAAGTTCAATGTTTGTTTTGTTGTGTTCTTTTCTAAATCAAGAAAAGTGTTTGATGTCAATAAAATAAATTTGGCATGCATCAGTCAAGTCACCCTAAGTAGATACGATATTTTAGGTAGGCTTAGCTCATGCGCTAAAGGGATGATTTTACATGCAATTTATGGAGTGTAGAGGTATCTTAAGAATAAACTCTTAAGCTCTATGCCTCAACCAAAAATGAGACTTGGTAAGTAACTTCTCAGAAGCAAATTTTTGATGCACCACTTTCAAAAAAAAAATTGGAAAATAAGGATGAATTCTAATAATAAGGTATTTAGTGACAATCGTGAACATCGTATGTACACTACCATTTTCCTGCCACTTAAGGCATTAAGTCTTTCCCTTCCGCTTTTGGAGATGGATTAGGTGCAGTATGTTGTCGCCCGGGAGTGAAGCTACTTTCATTATAATTTTGTAACCTTTATTTAAAGCATGTGAGTAAACATGCTTGTAAGAATTGCTAGGATTTCTCTATTGCGGGATGTGTCTCCTAGTAGGTTCTCTCTTAAGGGTGCCTCAAAAAATGCAAAAAGCCAAAGTGTTTCTCTTCACCCAGGATCATCAAAAGACGTAGGGGAGAGGATACACACTCGACTCACCAATCAAATTAGTCATGTCATACATTTAATCACAATTCATTTTTAAATCCCAAAACTTGAAGTGTGAAGATATCAATTCATGTTTTATGTGCACCAAATAAAAAGAATTTGAGACTTCGGTCAAATATAGCAAAGGAAATTTTCAAAAATGGATTTTTTCAATTTTAAACACCAATCTTGAGTGTTTCTAATGGCCTTGTTCGTCTTAATGTGGTCATTAAAAAAAAAAGCATTCGTTCATCAATAAAATAAAATATGTTGGTCATTCCATTTTGCAAACACCAAATGAATTTATTTTTTTAACTAAGAAAGCTTGTAAAAGTTCAGTTTTAAACACCAATTTGAAGTGTGCAAGTTGTGGGTTCAATTTTACAACACCAAATCGAAATGTTTTCTAATCTAAGAAAGCTTTACAATTTTAATTTTAAAACACTAAATTGAAGTGTGCAAGTTGTGGGTTCAATTTTACAACACCAAATTGAAATGTTTCTTAAACTAAGAAATCTTAAAAATTTCAGTTTTAAAACACCAAATTGAAGTGTGCAAGTTGTGGGTTCAATTTTACAACACCAAATAAAAATGTTTCCTAAACTAAGAAAGCTTAAAAATTTCAGTTTTAAAACACCAAATTGAAGTGTGCAAGTTGTGTGTTCAATTTTACAACACCAAATTTGAAATATTTTCCTAAACTAAGAAAGATTTTAGAAATATTTAAAATATCCTTCAATCATTCATCATCTCTACAATCAAACTGTTAGTCATTCTTGAAGCTTTGTAAATTGACTTATTCAAATAATACATCAAAAGAAGCCATATTCCTTGCAAAAACAAACAAGATTTAGGTCAATAACGCCACTTTTTTAGATTAATAGCACCCTTGGAAATGTCAGCTCAAAATATTTCTATTCAAAACCTACAACATAAAAATTCAATAGCACACAAAATTCAGTCAATAGCACCAATTTTTAGGTCAAAAGTGCCTCTATTCAGGTAATAGAAACCAAACAGAAGAAGCAAGAGCATTCAAATTTGGAGCGAAAATGTTCCAATTTTATCAAAAGCGATCGAGAACTTGTAAATGCTTATCAAACTCAAAGAAACGTTAATGTTAAGGATAGAGGTCCCACTAGGTGTGCCAAATTTCCTAAGGGGGGAACAATGTAATAGGAAAACAATATAAATGAATCAAACAAAATCTTAATTCAAAATAAAATTAAGAATTCCTAAACCCATTACTCACAAAATGAACAATATAAAACTAATGAATTCAATGAAACAATGGTTATCAAATAATTAATTCAATAAATTATATTGTTACCCATCTCGTTTCAAAGTATATTTGTATCAATGTTGAATGTTGAATTGTTGCAATCAATACTAAGCCTCCATTATGTGTTGCAAAAGCTTCAATGTGTGCAAAGGTTGAACTAGAATGTGATGATTCATAACATGGTCAAGAGGGAATTGTGCAACACTTATCTATGTGAATTCTAGATGATTTGTGAGAATTTTGAAGGTTATTTTATAGATTTTATGTTTCGAGATGAGCGATCAAGATTTCGTAGTAGAATATCTTGATCAACAATTTGAAACTGTAGAGAGGAACTAGATTGGAAGAATCAGTGGTTTCAGATTGCATAATTTGTGTGATTGATGAAATCAAGTTGAGTATTTAGTGGAATTGAGGAAATAGATGGAGAGGTTAGTGGGATTGAAGAATAGATAAATCAGTTAGGAAATAGATGAATCAGTTAGCCAATCAGAGTGAGCAATCGATGGTTGTTATTTCCTCAATCACAAAAGGGGGTGAAGGTAATTAATTAATTAGTATTTTTTATTTGAACATGCAAATCATGTTTGAATTTAACAAACAAAGTTATATTTGTTTGTTGACCTTTCTAAATGATGCTGAATAATTAATTTAATTATTTTGTTTAGAAAGGGGGAAAGTGATTTAATTAAACTATTAAGTATTAATAATTTAATTGATTTAGGGGAATAGGGTAAATTCGCAACATAATTAAATAATTGATGTTATTTAATTAATCAAGAGGAATAAATATTAGATAAATGATGAAATGGTGAATTAATTAAATAATTATAGATTATTTAATTAATAAAGGAAAATTAGGGTTTTTGGTGTAAATGATGTGAAATGCAGTGATATTAAATGATGATGATGTCGAAGATGAAAAAATATCATTCAAGATGTGTGATATGTGTTAGGTCATTTTTACATTTCTACACCTCATTTACCTCCTTCACATCACCAATATCGTGTATTCATTTTTCTTGATCTCCAACCACTTTCACTACCATTCATGTAATGCCCTGCCACGTAACCCTAGAGGAAGTTGCAATTAACTTCTCAAATGCACAATTTTTTTATTTTATTTCAAGTACAATTAACATGCAAGTTCACTACCCAATGCCAACAACCTCTAAGGTTACGAGACTGGGATTACTTTTAAACCCATACATACATCATAATTTCATCCATAACATTAATCTACTTAATAAATTAAGTACACATACATTCCATACATGATAATTACATCATAACAATAAGATTTCATATAACAATAATTTAACAAAGGAGATTGCATCTCTCATTCCCCGAATGAGGTAGAACCAATGAGTATGATTACAAAATACAATCTTCCACCTTGATTACAAATGAGGGGTAATAATTACAAGAACCAACTGAAATGAATATAAAGCATGAAATGTAACCGGAAACCACGAGCTCTCCAACTGGAAATCTCACCATCACAAACAATGAAGGGAACCCAATGGAGTAAGGTGCACATTCCACCCAATCAAGTGGTACCTGAAGGCCTACCCCCCATGCTAGGAGATAGTAACAAGGATTCCTAGACAAGACCATCTACCTCTAGACACAGGATAACACAAAATTGAACTAATCAATTACAACACTATCACAATGGTTACATTGCTTCCAGAGTTAACTAATCAATTGCATCACTAAACCAAACATATTGCTGACTTAGGAGAAGTGTCATCACAATGCTACATGGGATATCCTGGTAAGTCTTCTTAGGCCCCGACCCCCATCTTGGGATCTCTTGGAAGCCTCTAACGACTCTTGACCCCTCATGCAAACCAATGTGGAATCAGTTATCTCTCGTAGAGACAAGATAATGATCTTTCCATTCCAGGCCTTCTCATCCCATCCCAAGTCTATACAAGCCCTTGAGTCCATGAGCGAGGCACAATTACTCTTATTAAGTGCTAAATATTACCTATTCTTCTAATAAGTTTATTTACATTATCACTGGATTAACTAATTCACAGTGAGTTACCCTAGCACCACTTTGTGTGTTGGCCCTCATTGAAAACCACTCCTCTAAGAAAACACATGGAACAACTCCGCAACCCAGGGGTAAACTAGTGCACACTTAAGGATAATAAATCCCTATCCAAAACATAAAGGCAACATATCCTCGTTAGTGGTAATCGGGTGATTACCACATTGCAACTATACGCACTTCCCAAGGAAATTCAAAGGGCTGATAATAAAAATATGACAACCCCAAAATTAAAGTACCACATCTAGAAGACTTATTAATGCTTCTAAACAATTTCCTCCAAATCGAAAACAGAAGAAATTACATTTAAAAGAGCAATTTAAATAGGAACTAAATCTATTTTTCGGATTTCCTAAATCCACTTCCCTTAATAAAATACAATAAATTATTGCCTCAATAAACTAATTTAATAAAATCTCTTTTAGACAAAGAAGGAAATTTAAACTATACATTTCAATTCTTTAATTACTTTTAAATAAAAGACATTTATTTCTTTTATTCAAAACATATTACTTTTAAATCATCCATTCTTCTTTTCAAAATAAATCATTTTAAAATCAAATAGTTCATCTGTTAAAACATATTATTTTAAAATCAAATATTTGTTCTATTAAAACATATTCTTTTAAAATCCAATATTTCTTCTATTAAAACATATTCTTTTAAAATCCAATATTTGTGCATTTAAAGTATGCACCAATTTAAAATATCAACTAAATATATATTTAAATATACATTAATCAATATTTACTAAAAAATTGCAACATAATAAATATAATAATGTGTAAACATATATACACAAATATATAGATATATACACAAATATACATATAAATATATATCATTATATACTTATATATACACACACACATATATATATTATATATAAAAATATAAAATAAAATCGCTTTTTATTTTAAAAACAAGGCAAAGAATAGGGCATGCAAAAGAGCATAGGGGGGCACACCAAATGTTTGGTGGGGGCGACTGTGTTTACACACAGCTAAACCCCCATTCTCATGGACGCGGTTGTGTCTAAACACAACCAAACCCCCAAATGGGTGGGGCGCGACTGTGTTGAGGGGGGTGTTGGGTGTTGCCTCCTCCATAGCACCTCCCATGGGGGTGGCTGTGGGGAGAGCCCCAGCCTCCCCATAATTTTGTAAATTTTTTTCATATAATTTATTTTTATAAAAAAAATCTCCTGCGAAATTTCATTTTTGCCAAACGGAATTTTGAGACAGGTTTTTCTTCCATTACAGTCATTTCACAAAAATTAAATACATATAAATATATATATGTATGTATATGTATATATACTTTTCAAAAAATATATATATATACAGATTTATTAAAACTAAAGATTTAGAAGAGAATATAATTTTCAAAAATGGCCACCTACAGCAAAATACCAATTTTTTTTTTGAAAAAACCATTTAAAACATAGAGGTTTCCGATTCCTTTTCCAGGTAACAAATCAAAACCAAAAAGAGAACAATGAATTTACAAAGGGTTTAATTTCTCCCCAACAGAGATTATTTTTAGAATTTACTACAAAGATTTCACATGGGATTTTTTTTCATCTTAATCAAATTACGAGTTTGCATAGTCAATCATTTTGCAAAGAACAATTTCAATCTATGAATCCTTCCAAAATAAAATTAATTTAAATAACAAGAACCTGGTTTCCAAATGCTTGAGAGGATGTGAAATGGTGTAAAGAATCCTCCACATATTCAAGCTCATTCCAAGCAACAAACAAAGCTTCTCCACAATCAAATTCCAAAGCCAAAAAAAACCAAAATTTCTTCTTCCTTCCTTTTCTTTTTCTCCTTTTTTTTCTTCCTTAGAATTTTATGGTTATAGCCATTAAACTCCATGAAAATATCTCTTTCAACCACCATCATTAATATTTTGAAACAAAAATAGAAATATCTTTCAAAATCCTTTTGCATCAAATCCTCCAAAAACATTTTACTAATTTCAAATAAAATACCTAGCATTTCTAAAATAACTTAATTCAATTAATTTAATTAATTTAATAAAATAAATATAATCCAAAGATTAAATTATTTTACTGATTAAATTAAATTTAATTAATTAATTAATTAATTAACATCTTCCAACTTAATAAACCGGATTAATTTAATAATCAACTTAAATATTTAATTCCATTAATTTACCTTTTACAACTTGCAATTTAAATAATATCAAGGCAAAATTGAGCAACATTAAAACAAACAAACCCAACTTAAAACCAAAGACACACTATGACCAGGGTGATGAATTGACATAGAAAACCTACTACTATCTCCCAATCAAAAATATTGGGCAATGGACACGCTCAAACCTGCGAAACCAGGTGGAGTCGATGTCTTGTACCTGTAAACCTACAAACAAAGCATATATCGAACATGCATGTATATATCATAATAAAACACATTGTGAAGAGGGAATCGCAAGGCGCTCACAAGCGAGTGGTGCAATTTCATCCCCTTCACCAATACAATATTACAAAACTGACGAATCTAACATCGATAATCTAATCAAAAACATAAAACAACATTAATTCAAATATCCTCTATGCTAATCTAAAGCATGTCATAATGATAACATCATAATAAAGTACCATCACATCAAAATGTAACATTCACATCGCTTTATAGTTAGCGATCAAATAGTAACCAAGTATCATAGTCAAAGTACTAACTAAAATGAACAATAACAAAGTAGAACATTGTCTGATCAAAAGAGAAAAATGGAGGGGTGCTACAATTCACAACTTCTTAAGCCTATCCATTCCCTTCTTTCCAAAAAATATTAAGTACTTAATAATCTAGAAACCTGACCACCACAATTTAATTCATGTAACTCCAACAACACTCGACTCCTAATCATCCTTAGCATCCTAGTATGCAATTCCTCTAGATATCGATTATCAATCCTACAAGTATTATTTTACCTCTATACACTATTCAAGTGTGGGTTTTTGTGGATTTTTAACAATCATATGCTATGTTCCACCTACCTTTCCTACACTTCTAAAGATTCCATTAATGATCATAATTGACAATGATGAACATATATAATTGTTCTTATTGCCTTAACATAATTTGACTCTAGAAAGGTGTACATCTAGATGTAGTTCCATGTATAGAGAAAAATATGGGTATGGGTACCTCAACACCATAAATTAAACTCTATCTATTACAAGTCTATAAGTAGGTACCAAGCTACTCTTTAAATATAAAAAGGATGTTATAGCTACCGCAATTCATCTAGCACTAGATCTAATAATAATTTCCTTGTAAGTGGATGTTTTGGAACATTGGAATCCTTGAATAATAGAGGAACCTAACAACCCCTAAAAGGTTTCTAAAATGTATATGATGGGTGAACCCACAAAAGTGTTTTACAATTCGAGTGAGGAAGGAAAACTTCCAAAACCTCACCCATGCAAAAAAAAATCGTTTTGAGGGGTTCGAACGAACCACTTTGCATGTGGGAACCCACGTTTCCCATTGTGGAAAGGGGGTTCAATCAAACCCTGGTTCAACCAAACAAGGGTTCGAGCGAACCCCTAGGGGTTCGAGCGAACCCATTAGGTTTGCTCGAACCACTATTTTCCCACATTCCCACCCTCTGACACAAAAAGACTCCTGATTTTCGCCCTTCGAAGCTCGAGTTGAGGATGAAAATGGAGGAGAATTCATAGACCCAACTGGAAGATGGTATTCCTCAAAATGAGCTATTAAACGAATATAATTTTAATATGTTTTGGTCTTATTATGTATGTGCTTTTTTAGTTTTATTAAACATAGGTTTTTCACCAAAAATCAAGCTCTTTGTTTTGTACATGTGGAAAAATAGAAAATTATCAAAATAAAATTTTAAAAAATATTTTTGTGCTGGGTATTGATGTCCTTGATCCATTAAAAAATAAAATTGAATTTTGATACATACAGAAAAATTTATGTTGTATACAGTCCGCCTATGTCTTAATTGCAATTGGTTTGACTTCGAAACTTGATTAAGGAAAAAATATTCAATAAAAAAATATAAGACCAAATGAAAGTGTTAGATATCATAGTAACAAATCTAAATTCAAAAAAATTAGAATTTTATCCTTCATACAAAAAAAGTTATGTTGTATACGGTGATCGTCACTTTTTAAAAATGTTGTTTACTAAAAAAAAACCATTTTTCGTGGGAGATGGAAAAAAAAAGTGCAATTTGATTCCAAAATTTTTGAAAAAAATATGTTTAGAATATAAAGACAAAATGTGATGAGACTTTAGTTTGCATCGTCTTCAAATTCATCATGGTTTAGCCGCTATAGGTGCCCGAATGTGAAGATTTAATTAAAAATAATAATTGCAATGTCCAGTTTGGCCAAAAAATTTAAACCACTATTGTGGGATCACCCTGATTGAAAGATTGTAAATATATTTTTTAAGATGTAAAAAAGATTTATTTTTTATTTCTTCAAAGGATTATAAGTGTCAAATAGTTGTCTAGGGTTTCAATTTACATGTATAGTTTTTTAGTTGGAAAACACATTTTTTCAAATCATTAAAAGGGTCTCAAATGGAAACTATTTCTATAAATTGAATGTCTCCATTGTATTTTGTGGGTATTCAATGAAATATTTAAACCTAGTTGTGGGCTTCCTCTTTCCATACTTTTTGGCATTTAATAGGAATGTTATTAATATGGGAACATTTTAAATCATTGTAAATATTTTTTGGTGATCATTCCTTTTTGCATGTAGATTTTTTAGTATTTACATGGATTATTAAGTGTGTTAAATTATATGTCATATTCTCTTTGATTTGTGTGTACAAAAATATAATTTCAATTATGATTTTTAATGTTTCTTCTTCATCATGATATGAGACTTAGTTACCTATTATAATAGGCACTAGTATTGAAGGTGGATGATCAATCACATTCCCAAATATAAAATCTATCCTTATTAGTATTTTAGAAGTGGGTTATAATTCTATATGCATTGTGATTCAATGTTATAAGTTTGGTAATATTTTAAGTGAACTATAGAACTTATTATTTTGGAGGTTCAATTCATGTATACAAGCATCTTACATAAAATAGATAGAAGCATACCTATGACCATCTTAGATAGAAGCCATGAGAACATCAAGAGTAGATAGAGAGTCAGTAATCCCAACTCACTTAGCATGCTCAATTAAAATCCCAAAAGGCCTAGCCACAAAACCAACTTATGACCATAATGTCCCAAATTATCCATTACCACTTTAGTAGCATAAATTTTTTTATTAACATGCCTAATCCAAGTATTATATTTCAAAGACAATCTTAAATGTTCCTACCTACAAGACAACCTTTGATAATGGAGAGATACAAGTAGTTGGATTTCTTTGGCATTTCAAATTTAATGAAATTTAATTACAAATAAAACAAGATGGAAGATACCAAATCTGTAGGGTAATCATGTAGTCATTAGAAAGGAACATGTAAGATACTTTATCACAATCACTAACAAATATGAAATTGATCATGAAGATTTTATTATGAAGTTGTTCTTAAATTCCTTGGAGGCTATTTCAAGGGAATGGTATAAATCCTTTAGGATAGTATTGTTGATTCTTGGGAGTTCATGAGAGTATTTGGATTGAAATATGAGGATAAGATAGATCTTAAAAAAAATATTTGTGAACTTATAACCATAAAGAAAGGATTAAATGAAGTAGTGGATTAAATAATAGAGTTATTATTACCATAATCAAGGTACCATCAAATACCTTATGAATCAATATTTTTAGTTCTTTCTTGTAATTGTTTTGATGCTAAGATAGGGTATTATCTTTGAGACAAGAATTTAAAAACTTTGATATAATCCTATTTCACTACAATAAGCATCAAGAGTAATATGAAGAAATTTGGTAAACACTTCAAGAGGTCTAATTTGAAATTATCATGACTAAACATAGGTTCTTTAGGAAAGACTCTTAGTACTAAACACATTTTTGATAAACTAATAGATTCTATGAAGGAATTTTCATATAGGGTGCCAATAAACGATAAGGATCTACCTTTTAGAAATACTAAAAGATATTTAATTGAAGGTAAATTTCTATACAATATTCCTTACAACATTGTTTCGTTAAAGAAACTATGATAAAATAAGAAGAAAGTGGTTCCAAAGTAGGTAAGTTTCAAACAACAAGATAAATAAACTCTAGACCTTTGTACAGATACCACATGAACCTTA
Organism: Sequoiadendron giganteum; assembly: GCA_007115665.2. Classification (NCBI taxonomy): domain Eukaryota; kingdom Viridiplantae; phylum Streptophyta; class Pinopsida; order Cupressales; family Cupressaceae; genus Sequoiadendron; species Sequoiadendron giganteum. The sequence goes on from CM021103.1 coordinate 266,724,235, forward strand.
AAGGAGATTTGTTATGGTGTGAGATGTGGTATCTCTCTCATGCTACAATGATGTACATGATTATGATGGTAAGAAAGAAAGAGTTCCCAAATTAAAATGAAGGTATAGACTTATGAAGGTGATAATGCTGATAAATTTGGCACATATGAGTCTAAGCCTATGGATGGAGAAGTTGAATATGTTGATCATAGTGCATCTAATAAAATTCTCCACTATGATTGTGATTTTTAACCAAATAAATATGAATTTTCTATAAATAAAAAAAATTAAATGGCATAAGAGAGCCAAGCCATCAAATGAAATAAATATTCTTAATAGTGTGTCAATGAAGAAAGTCCAAAGTGGCTACTAGCTAATGAACACGCAAGTTCCTACTAGAAATGAGGTTCTAGCTATAGTTAAACCAAATATATCTATTACAAACATATGGAAGGAAAATATAAGGGTGAAGATTGAAATCAAGGACACCAATAATACAAAGAAGTTGTGATACAAAAGGAAATAAATCTAGTGTAGTAGCTAGCAATGTAGAAGAAATGTGTGTCTAGGACCCATAATCCTATTGTTCCATTTGATGTTGTGCATACTTCTAGGATGGAAAATTCAAAATGATAAAGCAAATAAATACTAGATCTTACCACCAAAATATAAAATTAGGGAAAAAGAGAGGAATAAAGATCTAAAAGGTAAGGATTATATTTCTTATGGTTAAATTATACCATTTATTCATGATGCAAGTGGCATAACAATCCCACCATCCACTCCTTTGGTAAATTATATCCCCATTTATGTATCTCAATTGATTAGTGAAGTTATATTTTTTTCTATTCGTGATCTCTTTAGGATTTCTAAATATAGAAAGTTTTTTCCTACATCACTATAGCAAAATGAGGATGTGTGGGTCCAATTTTTACCATGTTTGAACGTTAATTTTAAACCTAATGGAAGATTAGTTGGTCCTAAAGCATAAAGTAAAGCAGCATATAATGGGTTATAATTGCCCCATAAGTGTAAAACACTTTTACAATGTATGGTCAAATGATAGCATGCTCCTTCACTTCAAATGTGTTCAAATTTGCAAAACTAGTTAGCCTCAAAAATAAAATCCAAATGTCAATGACATGTTAGAGAGCACATGAAATCAATAATTTAAAGCACATGTCAAAATTAACTCTCTATTTGTTTACCAGTAAAAAGTGTCATTGAAATCAATTATCGTTGAATTATCAAATGTGTCACCATATCAGAAGTGTGTCACTCTAGTGAAATCACATGTGTCGCTCTGTAGTAAAACAGTGACATCAATTGTGTCACTATAATTAAAATCATGATGAAAATAAAAATAATTTAGTGTTGTTATATTAATTATGTGTTGACGAAATTAATTATGTGTCATTGAATTTAAACAAAACTGTGTCATTGTATAGCGATGCATATCAAGTGTGTCTACAAACACAAGAACACAGGAATCTAAAGAGAAATTCATCATATTTGGTTAGTAGGCCCCTCCTTCTAGCGCCAAAATGTGACCAAATTCATAGTGTGAACTAAATAAACCAAATCCAAATGAATTCAAAGCCTATTTAACTCCCTAAGCAATGATCCCAATAAGATATTCAAAATTCATCAAAACTAGGAAGCCGTTAAACTGACATGATATAAACATGAGAGTATAACAAAACCCTCTTCTAAGATCTTGAATTTTATCTTATTGGGGGAGTGGTGTTGCATTGATGTGGAATGGCGGCCCTTTCCCAATCCCTTGGATAATATGAGCTTGTTTTGATTAGTTTTATTGAAGAAAATTGATCAAACTGATGAGATGTGTGTGAAACATGATATGAAACTATATTAATATGATAAAGATGGGATCTAAATGCTAAGATGTATGCAATCTATGCTAAATGTAAACAAAATTCAAATATATAAGCCATTGATTCAAATTATGCTAAAATGGATGCAAGCTAAGTTACCATGGAAGTCATTAATGGATGCCTAAGATAACTATGTGTGGAAATTAATCTAATATGTTAAATAAAAGTGCTCAATACAGATGCAAATGAGTGGGTGATCCCACAATAATGGGTTACACTTTTTGGCCAAACTTGACATTAGAATCAGTATTTTTCACCACATCTTCACTTTCTTATACCTATAGAAGCTAAACCATTAAGAATTTGAAGATGAAGTAAACTAGTGATTTGTGAGATTTTGTGTGTAGATTCTAATTATATTTTTTTTAGAAAAAAATTAAAATTAATTATGAATCATTTTATGTAATTTTTATTAAATTTTTTTTTACTAAACAACATTTTCAAAAAGTGACGATCACCGTATACAATTCTAGTTTTTTAAATACATATTTTTCACACCAGTATCTAAGGCATGGATATTGTTTCATAGTTTTTTGTTGCATACATATTTTTTAATTAATTTTCTAAGTTAGAGTAATTACAATTTGGATATATTATACTTTCAATTGCATAACTTTTTTTGTATGCATTTGAATTAACTCATTTTTTTTGTTGGAATAAGGACATCAATAGCTAGTGGACATGTATTTTTTTTTTTTAAATTTCTCTCTTTTCCTATTTTTCTGTATGTGTGAAACAAAAACCCCGATGTTAATTGAAAAATCTACATTCACAATAAATAAAAAATAAATATAATAATAAAATTAAATATATTTAAAATTATACTTTTTGGGAAGCTTATAATAAGGACTACATGCTTACAAAAGATAAATTTTAAATGAATTCATTTGATCCCCCAAAAGGTAAATCAAAATTGGAATTTTTTTAGCATTTTGATAAGTGTAGAGGAGACTCCATTATAGGTATGGTTTAAAACTAGTGGGTTTCTATCCAAGGGGGTTTGATTTAAGTAGGTTTGATCAAAACCTCTTCAATTAAAATCCTTTCAATGGAACATTTTTAAGGTTTAAATCATTATATTTTCTAAAAATATATGATTTCAGCAAAAATCAGGATGTCCCAAAAAGTGTAACTCATTATTGTGGTAGCACCCGAGTGTGAATTTTCAATAGAATAACTTTTCTCTGGAAAGGTAGATCCATTTCTCTCTAAATAGTGATCTATTTATAGAAGATCAAATGAAAAACAATGACTCGGATTGAAAAGATCAATCAATGGTCAACAATGAAAGGAGGATGAAACATGGGTTTCGGATTCCAATACATGGCCAGAGTTGAAATTTGACAAGGATCGACTAATTTAACCAATGGTCCAAATTAGCTTTCAACAAACACACTTCTTAAGAATTAGGAAGAGGTTAAGAGATATTTTGAAGGAATGAGTGCACAAAAGAGGATATCCCATAGGAATATTCTCTTTTAGAGGAATGTGCAAAGGAGGAATATTCCAATAATATTCCCTTGCAAGTGGGAGGGTGAGGATAATTAGCAATTTAGTTAATTAAAACTAAATTTGAATGTGCAAGATGGAGAATAGTAGGATATTCATTAAGTTATGGATTTATTTAATAAAAAGGGGAATGCAAAATGATATTTAATTAAATAGCTTAGGATTATTTAATTAAATAAAATGACATAGGGGTTAAATTGAATAATTTGATTTATTCAATTTAACAGGGTGAAATGTTAGTGTGAGAGGGGGTGAATTAACCTAATTAAGTCAATTATATTAATAGGTGAAAATGAGGCATTTGATTAAATAACTAGGTTAATTTAATCAAACAAGCAAAAAAAAGATGGGTTTTAGGACAAAATGACGTTAATATATCGAATTCAAGTGTATATTATTTAGGACATTTTTAAGTGTCTACAATTACTATGTAAACCCAAACCTTAGTCAAAATATATAAGCATATAAAGATCACACCTTTGAAGAATCTAAAAATAGATGAATAAGCCAAATTATATAAAAAATAAAAAATGATTAGAAACCTAGAGGAATGATGGGTTGGTAGGATTGATTAGGATCACAAAAATATTAAGGAAACTAAAATTTCTTTAATGCTTCGCATTGTGTAATTTAATAAATTAATACATAAACATAATTAACTTAGAATAAATAATTATGGGTGGGAATTTATATTGTGATAATCAATAAGAAGTGGTAAATACATGAAATGTAATTAGAAATAAAGGTACTTAGCTCAATTACCAAAAAATGAGTGCCAAATGAAGAGCATTCTATAATAAAAAAATAGTGTATGCTAAAAGTGATGTCTCTATATTAGTGAAGTGCCTAAATTTTTATGTTGGATCTATGCTCTATCATGGGGAAAATCTAATAGATCTAAGATGGAGTTACAATCATGAATTTTTATTCTAATTTTTTGTTCATCCATGCACACAATGATGTTCTACTTTACAATTATGCTTGTAGAAACATAAAAATGACCTAGGCCTCCGAGATACATTTTTCTATGTCAAACAACACTTCTTCTACACATAATTAAATTATTTAATTATGTCCTAATGTCATACTTCACACTATTAATTAAATAATTTCTAATTATTTAATTAATTCATATCTTATATTCCTTTATGATTATTTAAATAAATAAATTATATTTGTATATTTAAATACATCATTAATTAATCCCTACTCTTTCTATAATTAAATAAATTCCTCATTTTCATTTCTAGCTACAAATTAAATAATTACCATTAATTATTTAATATTTTCATTATCCTTTTCTCCTTCAATTAAATCAAATTATTCATTTAACCCACTTTTCATCCCACAAGTAAATAATTAAAATAATTATTTATTGCCTTTTGTCTTATTCTCATTTTGAATTAAACCATTATTTAATTCCAAAAGTCAACTTTCCTCCATAAATCAAATAATTTCTATTTTCCAACTACCTCCTTTCTATCTCATTTATTCTCCACCATTGATTTAATTTTCTCCAATAAAATCTCAGTCCTTCGTTTCAAATCTCGCCCTAATTTTGACCTAATGTTGCCCTAACCCTAATTCTTATCATCACGTTAAATTCTAGCCTTTCATCTTAGGGTTTTGTCAACTTCTAATCCTAGCCATCCATTTTCAATTTGGCATTCTTTAAAAAGGTCTCTCTCAAGCCATTTTTAGTCACTCAGACACTTATTCACTCAGTCATCTTTGCACATTAAGACATTCTACATGCTTGAGAATTCCTGATTACTTGAGCACAATTCTTCAATATTTTGCTTGTCTTAGGCATAGGCTATAGTTGCACTTCAGATCTAAGGGAAATTATACTATTTATAGCAAGAAGGAGAAGAGCAATGGAGGTCAATCAATGGAGGCTTGAAGACCAGGTGACATTGTTTCATGTTTTTATGCTTCTTTCTTTGTTTGTTCTTTATTGTTGATTAGGGTTTAGTTTATTATGCTATTTGCAGCTACCTGAAAATTTATCCCTAGTTATATTTGGTGAACCTGACAATTTCTCATGCAGCTTAAAATATCAATTTAGGTATTTATGTTGAAATTTATTTAGAAGATTACTTCAACAGTAGTTACAATGATATTAGTATTTTCTCTACAAATGATCATCTTAGAGATTTGTTTACTTTTATGTGTTGATAATAGACATTTTTTAATACATGCCCAACCAAAATATAACACTATTTGTGATAAAGGAGGTTTTTTGTGTTTTTGATGCAGCTACAAAGTCCATCCCAACTATAGCTAATCCATGTTGAGATAAAGAACAAGATCCAAGATGAACACACTTTGAACCTATTGCTAAATCCCAACCAATGATACTAGCATCTATGGGTGAGGCAACAACCACTACTTCTCCTAGGGATGCCATTTTATCCCATACACTCATGGAAAAAGGCTGTAACAACTTTAAAAATTCATCAGGCTCTTATTTACAGACTTCAACTTGTCTTTAAAATTGATTTTATTTATCTTCATACTTTCATTGTTGAGTTGATTTTATCTAGTGTTTTTTTTTTTTCAATGCCATACATATGAGGGCTTGTCGCGAATGACAGTTGGTTGAACACACAGAGTGTAGTCATTTCACCAGTTTGACAAAGGTGGGAGAAATTAATGCTCTCCAATAGTGTGTTGTTTTGATTCAAACTCTTTTGTCATTTCTTTGGCTATTAGTGCCTTCGTGGGTATTTTACTTGCTTTTTTTTTTGTGTATAATGTTCTTTTTGGTATCATAAGTAAGTGCATATTCATTTCTGGCATTAGGTGTTTCCATATATTCATTTGCCACATCAAAACTGAGACCCATTTGCCATGGATTTATTTGCCCTATTTTTAATAGCTCCACTTGTTTGTTGACCTAGTGATAGAACCGACTTTTTTTAAACTTTAACTTTAGATTTGACTTAGTTTAGATTTTAATTTTAATTTTAATTTAGTTTTATTTTTTTATGATTTTTATTTACCTAGATTTCAAATTTTAGATTTTAGATTTTCTAATTTAATTTAGATTTAAACATTTTTTTTAGATTTAGGTTTTCTAATTTAATTTAGATTTAATTTTTTCTAATTTAAATTCTAGATTCGGATTTTTAGATTTAGATTTAGTTTGATTTAGATTTTTTTTAATTTAAATAGGCTTAGATTTTAGATTAATTCAGTTTAAATTAATTAAGTTTAGTTTAGATTAAATCTAATTTAGATTTAATTTAGTTTAGAATTTAATTTAGTTTAGTTTAGATTTGATTAAATTTAGATTTAGTTTAGAATTTAGTTTAGATTTAGTTTAGAATTTAGTTTAGATTTAATTTAGAATTTAGTTTAGATTTAATTTAGTATAGATTAACTTTAATTTAGGTTAATTTACACTAATTATTTATGTTATTGAGCTTATTTTCTTAGATTCTAGATTTGGATTTTTAGATTTAGATTTAGTTTGATTTAGATTTTTTAATTTAGATAGGCTTAGATTTTAGATTAATTCAATTTAAATTTAATTTATATTAATTAAATTTAGTTTAGATTAAATCTAATTTAGATTTAATTTAGTTAAGTTTAGATTTAATTTATTTTATATTTAATTTAGAATTTAGTTTAGATTTAATTTAGTATAGATTAACTTTAATTTAGGTTAATTTAGACTAATTATTTGTGATATTGAGATTATTTTCTTAGTTTAATTTAATTCTAGTTTTTATTTAGATTAACATAGATTAATTTTTGTTAAGTTTTAGAGTAATGTCTTTTTTTTCTTAGTTTAGACTAATCTTTGATCTTTTTTGTAGGTTCGATTGTCCAAGACTTGAAAATTGAAACCTAAGCTTTCGTTTGTCAAATATTGGAGGTTCAAACTACTAATCATGCTTTGTAGGGCCCTTCCTTCAGTTTTCTTTATCTTAAGTGTATTTTTAACATAGAATGATTAGTGGGTCTAAAAAGAACTTGAGTGTTTGATTTGACATCATAAGCGGGGTTAAAATTACCTAGTGCTTGCATTGTCTTGTTGTTCACATCTTGTCTTTGGATGCGTATGCTCTTCTCTCGCGTCACTTGGCGATCTTGAGAATCAAAATCATTCCTTTAGAATTTTGTACATTACCTAGTGCTTGCATTGTCTTGTTGTTCACATCTTGTCTTTGGATGCATATGCTCTTCTCTCGCGTCACTTGGCAATCTTGAGAATCAAAATCATTCCTTTGGAATTTTGTACAACCACCCACACATTTGGATTTGGAATTAAAATGAACCCCATGCAAGTGTGAGGAAAAGGCATTGTGTATGCTCTCTCCTTGTGCTTAGTGCAATCTTGGAGATCAAAAACAATGTACTTCCTTGATTTTGTGTACCTTTTTTTAAGGGCTTGCCACCCCGCTTCGAAAGGTGGGAATGACCCAAGCGGTAACAAGCTAAAGCCAAGCTCTTTCGAACTGCTATATAGAAAATTTTCTTTTTGATGAAAGTCATTAAGCAACAAGTGTGGATGTGTCATAACGACAACTCCAACCCTCAGTAGCCACATGAGCTATGTCAAAATCCTTTCCTAGGAAGGGACTGGGAGGCCTCTTGATTGACCATAATCTTGAGCTAATCTTGTCATGTGTATGGACACCTTGAATGGATGCCCTTACTAAGAACCAATTGTTTTAGTTGCCAAAAACCTTTTTATGCGGTCGTTGATCACGGGAGGTCAGACCTCTGAATCCGGCCCACGTTTTCACTATTCATGTGTAGAGATAAAAATTTCTCTTTGGGGAATGAGACTTGGTGAGCTCGAGAAGTGAGTTTTGTGGAGGGGAGCTAGTGTCACCAAGTCTCTAGCTATCCACCTTGTTTAAGTGGCTAGAGAAATCCAAATGGGGATATCAACCAATAGTTTCCTTGCCAACCCTAGGATTGTGCATGTTTTCTCTGAGTGTTTTCATCTTGAAATCAAAATTTTTCACACCAAGATCAAACTCAAGACATTGTGTTTTATGTGTGTGTTTTTCAACCAAACAAGCAAACAAACCTTACACCTAAAAATTGCAACACTTCACATCTTTAGATTAACCAACATTTTCAAACAAAAAAATCAAAATCAAGTCAAACTCTTGCCAAAATCATATTCAAACCTTTGAGATCCATTTTTGAACCAACTTATTGTTGTGATTCATGTTTAAAACTAGAAACTTTCTCAATTCACCTTGCATATCAATATTCCATTATTATATCACCATTTTAGTTACCTTAGCATCCTCATTACTAGCATTTCCCAACATCACATTAGGCTACCTTTTTCAAACTTTTAGGCTTGATGCCTTGTGGATTTTAGGATAGAGGAATTGTCTATACCTTGGTACAAATCATTGCTTCAATAAAATATTGTCATTTGACTAAGTCACTTTTTAAATTAGTCCTTCAATATCATTTTGGTGATAATTTCCTACTCACTAGTCTAGTTGGTAAACTCACCTTGTCACTCTTTTCACTTGTCCTAGAAAAAATCCATTTTCCAATCCTAGTTGAAACATTGGCTTACCTTTGGATAGTTAGTGATCCTATTCTTACATCTTTCAAAAGTGTTTAATCCCTCAAGTTCACTATAGGTATCCATCACCTCTTAGTCATTTTCATCCTTACCACAACATTTCGACCTAAAAGAGCATTTTCATACACTTTAGACTTCATAACATCCAACATTATCATTATCACTTTTATTCTTGTTGCATACATTAGACATCTTCCATCCTTAAGATACCAAAAATACCAAAAAATAATTGCATTACATTTAGGCATACCTTATTCAAAATTACCAAAAACATAGTCTTAGTCTCATATCATCCACCTTCATTTTGAGCAAGTATTATATGGTTGAAACTAGATTGCAAAATAAATTTCGAGCAATGGATCTCTTTCATGACGATGATGACCTTTACAATTACACTAGAACCCTCAACTTTGGCAACACCACTAATGATCCTCACAACACCACCAACCTTGAGAGTCATGATCATGCCAACTTGGGATCTACATCTTATCAAAAACCAAAGACACAAAATCCTTTTGAACAATTCCTTATTAGAAACAAGGATGGAAATGTGTTCATAGAAGAAGTAGAGGTTGTCATACAAAATCCTGAAGTAGCCTCTCTTGTGAACGAAATCGCCATGTTGGACCCCCAATGATATTTACCCAAAATTTTACATGGAGTTAAGCTACATCAAGGATTTAATTTCAATACCTTACGAGTAGCAACATCACCCAAGAACTACACAAAAACAAGCCAAGGACAATATACACCACAACCTAAAAAATCCATACCCATTGGAACAACAACCCAAAATACTACAACTTCCAACACTTCATCCATATTTGTGACACAATCTATGTCGCAACCCATGACACAAACCACATCACAACCATTATTCACAACACAACCCTTTGGCTTGACATTTACTCCCTTTGGGTCATCATCTAAGGCCATAGGGGCATCCACATCCAATATCCTTGGTAGACCTAAGGAAAGAAGGGTTCTCATCCAAGGACCTCAATCAAACACAAACACCATGTCACAAGGTCCTCATATTAATACAAACACCTTGCAAGGACAAAAAACATATGCCCCACATAGTCAAAATACAAACACTTCACATGGTTATAACCCTTTTCAACAAGGATAAGGATCACAAACGACACAACCTCTTAACATATCATATGGCTACACACATGGATCCTTTTTTGGAAAAAAAAATATACATGGACAACACACCCAACAAATTAAACATAACTCAACCACTTCTCACATCCCAAATTACACATCACACATCCATACTCGTGGACACAATCAAAATCCACCACATACACACAATGTTACAAACCAAAACTTGTCATCTCAATAAAACATGGGACCACACAACACACATATAAGACCTCATAACAATGTTGCCAACAAACCCATAATATATGCATTGACTTCCCAGTTGGCTACCCTACAAAAGCAAGTGGAAGGGATGCAAGTGTCAAACAAGAATGCATACTCATCACATGATTTACATCCTTACCCATATGACACTAGCATATCCATGCCTCCTTTCCCTCTTATTTATATCATCCCTACCTTCACTAAGTATAAGGGAAAGAGAAATCCTCTCGATCACATATGAGATTTCACCACTGCTTGTGTGGATTTCACATACGATCATTTCTACCTTTTGAGACTCTTCCCTAGAAGTCTTACTAGGCTTACACTTGAATGGTTTGCATTGATACCTAAAGGGTCTATAAAGTCATGGAACGACCTCACCAATAAATTGATGGAGAATTATGCTTATAACATTGAAAATGATGTCAAGATTGCTACCTTATGCCACTTGACACAAGATGAAGGAGAGCCCTTTATCACTTTTTTCCAAAGATGGTGTAGTATGGCAAGCTAATGTCCTATTGAGATTCCTAGAAAAAAAAAGTGGACATGTTCATAGAAAACCTCAAGTCAAAGTTGAAACACCTTCTACAAGTACATTGTTGTGTCACATTTGTAGACTTAGTTGAGAAAGGCATGACACTTGAAAATTTTCTAATCGCCCAAGGTGAACTTACATATGGCAACAAAAACACACATAGCCAATAGACCTCTAACGACAAAATAAATTTTTGGTCCCACAATAAGAATGTAATAAACGATGGAGTCATAGATGAAAAAGTTGTAAACAAAATAGGACACACATTGACTCTTAAACAACCCAACCCAAATGACCACACAACTAACGCAGTATAAAATAATCAAGAACGAGGACCTCCAAGACAACCAAGGCAATACCCATGAAGACAATACACTCCTTTACTGGAACCAATTGAATATGTCCTGAAGAAGCTAGTATAATCAAATTTTATACAACTCCAAGAGCCTAAACCATATGACCCAAGACAATTCAAACCATCTTGGTGGGATGATAATTCCTTTTGTGACTACCATCGCATCAAAGGGCACAAGACCTTGTAATGTCATCAATTGAAGAACATAATCCAAGACCTAATTGAAAATGGTACCATAGATGTCAAAGGACAACAACAAAGTTCTAATCAAAACCATATAATCTTCAAGAATCCACTACAAGACCATCGTTCAGGAAAGCCCTCCACCTTAGGTCAAAAGATAGACAATCAGGCCAATTATACCATGACTGCCTTTGATTACTTAAAGATAATTGATCACCTCCATGCCGTCGATGACTATGTCAGCAAAAACACCATTAAAAAGGTTCTTGAATGTGTCGACACTACCTGCAGGGCTAAGGTTACTTTATTTGGTTCTTCTTCAAAGTTGTTAGAACACAATGATCTATTGAGAGGGGGTGAATCAATAGATATAGTTCTTAAAAAAAAAAATTGCAAATTCAACCTTAAACTCCAATGTAGAGACTGAAATACTAATAGATATAATAACCACAAGCACAAGAGTGATCAGCACATAACACTAGATATACGTGGAAAACCCAAGATGGGAAAAACCACGGTGAGAAATGTTGTTAGGATCTACTATCCTAATCTAGCCTCACAAGCATCAAGGTTCAGTTACAATGTTTAGGGCTACAACCCCGAGGAAGCTTCAACTTCCTATTTCAGAAGCAAAAACTTCAAGGATGCTACAACACCCTGATCTAAGCTACAACTTAGTGTAAATAGAGGCTACAACCTCTTGTGGAAAATAGTTTAAATAAGCATATGAGTGGTTCTACATAAACCTAAAATGCATCAATACATATTGTGTCGCACTTATTGCAACTTAAAATCTGTTGTTGTAGTTGTACTCTCGGAAACACATACTTATAATCCTCACCCTCCTCTACTCTACACTCTCTTCTCTAACATATTCTTATTTGTACATCTCTCTGTTCAACATTCTATATTTGTAGACTTCACATACTTTCATCCCCTACTCTTTGAGCACACTCAGTGATACATACTTCTATTCAGCACTCTGTGCTCTGGCCAACTTCACTAATTTTACAAATGCAACAACTAGACAATATTTGATTGTCTTCTTTCTCCACTGACCTACAATCTCCACATCGAGATACACAACACCATCTATATTTTCCAATTTGGTTATACATATTGCATCACCAAAAAAACTCATGTGTTAGGGTTTCCATACTTACTATCTTCACCAACAAGATTCATCTACCTCAAGCCACTCACACCACTGTCCATCTCATCATAAAAATATTTGATAGCATCTACCAGTTATTGCACATCTTGCATTGAGCCCCCAAGAATTTAATTTGGTTACAGAGAATTTTCCTTTGTTCACTCTGTCAAACCCTAAAATTTGATCATTTATTTAATGCTCTCTTCGATTTGATTTTGATCTCAATCTAATCTTTGATCTATATCACCGCTTTATAGATCAAATCTTCATTCAATTGGTTGCTAGGTGTAGTTGGACCAATTAACTCTTTGCACTTTGATGATTTCCAGATCAAAATCATGTTCACACGAACCAAACCGTTGTAGATCTTCAAATTCGAACATTGGTTGCTAATCTTTTCTCTCGTGCCAAGATCCCTTGATCATCATTTTTTTTCATACCTTTAAATTCCAATTGTTAGATAAGTAGTCTCTTAAACCACCTTCATCGATCTAACATATCGCTCTATCATTGGGAATCCATTCAGACACCCACCGATATGTTTGCCATGTTATCTAATTGATCCCACAACCTACGTGTCATCGATGTCACTCCACATCATTCTCAACACCGATACAAAATGACATATCGATCAATCATTCATTTCCATTTGTTAACCATTGTCACACTCGGGATCCACTTAACACTTCATCATTCTGTTGGGAAAACCTTCTTCGAGGTTCTGGTGATGTCACTTTGTTCATCCAATAGGAAGGTCATCGTTATATCGAGGGAACATCCCTAAGTGTTCTACTGATGATGTTCACTTACATCGATAAGGCTTCCATAGGTCATCATTATTGTAGACACATGGTCCCCATGCTGTGGTGTCACTAATGTGTCACCATCCACATGTCATATTTTCATTCTCTTCATGATTGCACATCATTCTCATCTTATCGGGTTTCACTTCCATGTCCACCTTACTGGGTCCCATAGTCGGAATCCAATATCCCATCACCCTATCATTGGAACTAGCTTCACAGTTCTGGCAATATGGTAATGGCTCACTGATGAGATGGTCATCGGGTTGTCAAGGAGACATCTGAACAAGTCTTGTTGATGACCTTTAGTCAAACTGATGAATACCATTGTTGCTTTGTAATCCACAACAAGGATGTGGATTATGTTTCATCCAATCTCATTGTTCCATGTGCAAGCAACGTCATCCCTATCAACAACATCATCATACCTAGGTCCCTCTATGGAATGTTTCCTTCTCATCATTGCGTTGGGGGGAAAATCCCTTAGATTCTACCGATGATATTTACTCTTGTCGATGAAGGTACCATCGGACCATCGATGGAACGACCAACGATGTCTCGTCGATAGCATGAAGTCTCGCTAAGACTCCATATTGTTCACCCTTTTGACATCAATGAAAACAATAATCCAAAAATCTCCCCCTATGGCATTGATGGAAAAACTCTAACTATTCGATCAGGCACTACTAAAACTCTGCACCAATTTGATTAGCACAATGTAGCACTGCAACTCCCCCTATGACATACATCTCATCTCTTCTATGTAGCATCTACTTTCTCCCCCTTTTACATCAATGGAAAAGGGTACATCTCATCTCATCTGTGTAGCCAATGTTGAACTCTGCAACCATCAAGTCATTATAAATGCTCTAAGTTTGAACTCTGAAGTTTACAGGACTTGGTCACATGATCACAATAACTAGGGTTGAATAATTGATCAATGAATCTCTCCCTGGATGTATGCCATATCACTAGGGTTTAGTGATATGAGGTGGGAGAAACTACTCTCAGCTTATGTCTGAGGGATACAAACTACTCTGTAGGAAGGGGTTTTGTAAATATATCAGCCACTTGGTCCTTGGTGGGAACATACTCCATGTTGACTTCCTTATCTACAACCTTTTCTTTGATGAAGTGATACTTGATTGATATATGTTTCATTCTAGAGTGCATCACTAGATTCTTGGAGATATTAATGGCACTTAAGTTGTCACAAAGAATTGAAATAGGCTCATTGTAGTCAACATTGATGTCCTTTAATGTCTACTTCATCCATAAGACTTGAGTGCAACATATTCTGCTTTGGCTTTGGAAAGAGTAATAGACTCTTGCTTTTTGCTCATCTAGGAAACCAATTTGTTCCCTAGGAAGAATGCTCCTCCACTAGTACTCTTTTTGTCATCCACACTACCTGGCCAATCTGCATCTATATATGTTTTTGAAAAGTTAAACAGCATTTATAGGGCATTGTACCCTTCACAACAAGCCACTAGGGCCAAAAAAGGACAAGACTGAACAGCTAACATAAACAGGAAAAAAACACAAAAACAGCCCAAAGGCAGCACAACAACAGCTAAGAAATAGCCGATAGATAGGCACCAAGAGCACTAACTGGCATTATCCCAGTTCTTCATCAAGAGGTCCACCACCTCGTCTCCCTCCCATTCTTTATTTTTTTGGCTATTGTTCCCCTCCAGTTCCTTTTTTATAGCATTAGACAAAGTGCTCGTAACAAAGTGACCCAATTTCATGGTGAAGCGGGTTAACCCCCGAAATCTTTTGTCCAGAGTGTTCAATCTCTTAGCCACATCACACGAATCCACCCCAACATCCATAGCTCCCAGATCTTCACCAGGCTCATCCACCACCAGCTGCAGAGAGTACGAGCCAGAGCCATCAAAAGGAAGCTTGTTGTCCACCAGAGTAAGCTAGGGCCTCTCCACAATATCTTCCTCCACATCTTTAGACTCTTCTTCCTTGTAACCCTTGTTGTCCGACTGCTCCTCCTTAGAATCCTCAATGATTAATCTCTTCTTGTTGTTCTTGGCTAGCCTCCCAGATCTCCTCCTAGCACTTTCCCCTCTAGTCATCTTCGTGTTCCCCACAACTGTATCCCCTCTGGAATCTTTCCTAACAACATTCTTACCCTTGCCATCCTTAGCAGTTGAAGTCTGCATGCATTTCTCCTTACCTTTCTTCATAACAGTGACATTAACATTTGTGTCACCCTGAGTGGCTTTTAGCTCACAAAGCCCTTCCACCGTGCTGGCATGGGCCTTGCCCAACCCACCCTTAAGTTTTTTGGTGGCAAATTTGGTTTTAACATTCCCCACATTGTCAACATTAGACTTCTAAGGAGGACTCTTGGATTCGGCCGGGGAGATATGCACAGTAGAAAGGGGTTCAATGTTCTCGATGCGGACTACGGTGATGGCTTTAGGCAGAAAAATAGCAAGATGAAAGTGATACAGTCTAAGGATAAGCCCTTGATGGAGTGGGAGTGGTGGGAGATCACCGAGATTACGACTGGCTGAATCTTTACACTTGTCAACAGAACTTTCCAGGTCCGTTAAGAGGAAAAACGGGAAACTGAGTAGCATCTTATGCCTAAGGTGGTTTAATAGAGGGAAATGATAAAAGAAACAGGTTTTATATCTACCTTCCAGAGTTACATACTTTATCAATGCCATGCACACCAGGTCCCATGACTTAGGAAGCTCTGCCCTTTCAAACCCCGCCTGGTTCCGAACCGGGGTCTCCTCGCCTTTGAAAAATGCTTTAAGGCTCTCATGGTCTGGCTTTTTTGTGTGTTTAGGATATTTTTTTTCCCACACATAGTAGACCCGTAGCCTACGCAATAACATCCTCACTAATTTCGAATGAAATTCCACCAATGGAGACCCTCTTGTCCTTCCACAAACTGGCGAACTAACTCGATAAAATAGGATCATGGCCAACTAAGCACAACATGAGTAGTGCAATACCTCCCTCCACATAAATATGCCAGACCATAGGGTTGTTTCAAAACTCCTCACAATTTTCTAGTTCCGTTCGAACACGCTCACCACCCATACTGCCAGACTCCACAGAAAACTCACAGAAACGCAAAAAATACCAATTGTGGTAGTCGCGAACAATAATCTCCAAAAGATAGTTAAGGCAGGGATTACATCGAAGCAAATTAAATCCCACATACCATTCACACGCGTGAAGAGGAATTATACCACAGTGTGAAAAGACACAAAAATTAATGAATTTATGATTACAATAGAGAAGGCAAGAGTTGGTGGAGATGTAGGGAATGCATCTATATATGTTGTCAAGGTGAAATATTTGCATTTGGGATACCATAAACCATAGTCAAAAGTACTTTGGATGTATCTAAAGATTCTCTTTACTGCATTGACATGTGACACTTTTGGTTTTGCCTGAAACCTAGCTACCATACAAACTTCTTTCATTATATTAGGCCTTGACGTAGTTAGATATAGTAAACTTCCAATCATTGATCTATACAAAGTCTGAGTTGCACCAGGTGACTCATATGATTTACTAAACTTGCATCCAGTAACCATGGGAGTACTAACTGGTTTACAATCCTCCATGCCAAACTTTTTAAGAATTTCTTTTGCATACTTGGTTTGTGATATAAAAATACCTTTATCAGTTTGTGTAATTTGTAAACCAAAAAAAATCTAAGTTCTCCTAACATGGACATTTCAAACTCATCTTGCATGTTATTAGAAAATATTTTGCACATTACATCATTGCTACCACTAAATATAATATCATCTACATAAACTACAATGATCATTTGCTCACCCTTAGATTTGAGATACAGATTGCTATCAACACAACCTTTCTTGAATCCTTGTTGTTATAGATAGTGATCTAATCTTGAATACCAATCCCTTGGTGCTTTCTTCAAACTATATAATTCTTTCCTCAATTTGTAGACATAATCATCATTCTTTGACAACTGAAATCCTTCTGGTTGCTCAATATATACTTCCTCTTCAAGGTTTCCATTTAGAAATGCAGATTTTACATCCATTTGATAAACTTTGAAACCTTTATACACAGAAAATGCAAGAAACATTCTAATAGCTTCTAATCGTGCAACTGGAGCAAATTTTTCTTCAAAATCAATGCCTTCTACTTGTGCATATCCTTTGCATACTAATCTTTCTTTTTTCTGACCATAGCTCCATCTTCATTCAACTTGTTTCTAAACACCCATTTTGTGCCTATTATATTCTTACTTGATGGTATATGAACCAACTCCCAAGTTTTTTTCTTTTCAATCTAATTGAGTTCCTCTTCCATTGCTTTTATCCATCTTTCATCCTTACTGGCTTCATCAAAACCTTTTGGTTCAATCTGAGACAAGAGAGAAAAGTTTACTTGGTCCTTGTCCTTTGCAAGTCTCCTTCTAGTCTGCACTCCTACATTCTTGTCACCAATTATCTGATTTGTAGGATGATCTTTTTGCACATATTTTGTAGGAGCACATTCAACCTCTTGCTCATTCTCCTCTTCTTATTCCTCTTCTTCAACTCGTTATTTCATCCTCATTTGACTCACTTTCAAAATTGTTGCTTCTAGGTTGACCCTGATTTGCACTTTCATCAACCCTGACATGTACACTCTCTACAATTATATGCAATCTATTATTGTAACACTTATAAGCTTTTCTTCGGCTGGAATACCCCAAAAACATTCCCTCATCACATCTTGACTCAAAACTTCCCAAGTTTTCATCTTCTCTTTTGATATAGCACTTACTACCAAATACCTTCAAATGCTTGACTGATGCAAGCCTACCAAACCATAATTCATATGGGGTTATGCCACTATTAGATCTTATAAGTTCTCTATTCTAAATGTATATTTCAATTTGTACTGCTTCTTTCCAAAAGGTAGTAAAGTTTTCCTTATTCAACATGGCTCTACCCATCTCCTTCACAATCCTATATCTTCTTTCTACCTTGCCATTTTTTTGTGGTGTTCTTGGAGCTGAATATTGGCGCTTGATCCCATGATCTTCACAGTATTCTATGAATTCTCTTGATGTAAATTCTCCACCTCTGTCAGACCTGAGACACTTGATTCTTCTTCCAGACTAGTTTTTTCTACCAGTTTCCTATAAATTTTAAATGCTTCAAATGCCTCAGCCTTCTCCCTCAAAAATGTGACATATACCATTCTGGAATAATCATCAATCAACAGTATGAAATATATTTCTCCTTGAAACCTCCTTGTCCTCATTGGACCACATAAATCAGTATGAATTATCTCCAAGAGTTTTGTAGTTGAATAATACTTTGTAGGAAACTTAAATTTCATTTGCTTTCTTTGCTAACAACCTTGACAGATGATGTTATTAGGCTTTGCAATCTTAGGCATATTTCTAACCAGACCTTTTGAACTTATTTTCACCATGTTGTCAAAATTTACATGTCCTATTCTTTTATGCGACAACCAACTTTCATTTGCTTGACTGATTAGACATGTTTGGCCTTCCACTTCACATAGATTTTAAAGATTACTAGTAGTCCTTATCCCTTGAGCAATTTTTTTACCATTCAATCTTATCTTGTAGCCATCAGAATCAAATACAACTTTGTATCCATTATCACACATCTGACTGACGCTAAGAAGATTGTGTTTTAGACCTTCCACAAAGAGCACATCTTTAGTTTTGTTCTTTCCATCTATGCTCAAAATTACTTTACCACGAATCTTAACAACTGTACTATCACCTAGACTTATCGAACCTCCTTTCCTCATTTCAAGCTTAATACACTTATTTTTATCTCCATTCATGTGTTTGGAGCAGCCACTATCAATAATCAATAGATCTTGTTCCTTTGCATGTAAAGCCATTTGGGCAATCTTAGACTAAGTGATGTGAGAGACTTGATCTTTCTCCTTCCATATCTTCTGAGACTTCTTTTTAGTTTTCTTATCTTCTATCTCAAAAGTCTTATTCCCTTTCTCTTTATTAGTAGGTGAGGATTTCTTCTTCTTAGATTTCACACTAGGTCATGAAAATCTTGCTTTACAGTTTCTAGCTATATGACCAAAATTATTGCAGTTATAACACATTATATTCATATCAACCAATGGAGCAAATGGATTCTTGCTTGCAAAATTTGCATTCTTCCTTGGAATTATTCTACATTCTCTAGCCCTGTGACCAAAAGTGTTACAAGTATAGAAATACCCATAGAAATACAATCAGTACTTAGTCATGTAGCTTCCTTCAGCTAGATGAGGTGATCTTCTTTTTCTAGGCCTCCTTGGATAGTGTACTCTTGTGAATTCATCATTATCTGCTATGTTTATGCTCTGCATCCTCTTTTGTTGATCAAGATTTGTCTAGTTGTCCTCCTTGACTTCGACTGATTTCTTTCCTTTATCAATTTTTTTTTCATCTTTAGGAGCTTCCTATTTGTTAGATCTTTCTTCACTTGGGACGGATTTTTCTCCTACTCTAAATCTTTCATAAAGTTTTGCAAAGGCATCCATAAATGAATTCTTCCCTTTTTCCAAACCTAAACCAGATTTCTCTTTCTTTGTTGGCTTTTGTGTGCTTATTAATTCATTCAGAATATTTGTACCACCTTTCAAATTTAGTCCATTTTTTATCTGCTCATTGGCCTTCTCCAATTCTTTCCTTAAGGAAACTATTTCTGCCTCAAGTTTCTAGCATCTATCCATCTCATATTGCAATTTAGATTTCATGACATCCTCAATTCTTTTAACTTATTCTACATTAACTTTCAGTCCTACTAACACCTTATTTGACTCTTCAAGTTCTTGTGTTAATCTGTCAGTCTCCTTTTGAGCATCCCTTTTTATCTTCTTGTTTTCTCTTTTAAGATCAACATATTTGTCTCTTATTTCATCAAGATCTTCAATAGCACTAATTAGTTCTCCTTCAAGATCAACAACTTCCTCCTCTTCTCCTCAATACGAGTCCTTAATTTGTGCATCTTTTTGATCCTTGGTTTCTTTAGCCATGAATAGAAATTCTCTTATATCATCACTTATTACAAGGGCATGGCCTTGATCCTCTTCAAAATAATCACTAGCATCAGACACTTCACTTTCTTCATTGATGTACAAACTCTTCTTCTTCTTTCCAAAGTTATTTCTTTTAGGGTGGAACTATTTCTTCTTTCTACTATCAAATTCTTGCTTGGAACTGTCTTCTTTACCATATGGACACTTTGAAGAAAAATGACCTATTCTGCCATAGTTAAAAAACTTAAAAGGGAGCTTACCTTTATACTTGTCGGATCCTCTTCTTAGCCTTCTTATGAAGTTTTATTCTTCCTCATCAATTTCTTCATAATCAAATGCAATGAAAGTGGTTTTTTCTTTCTTATCAGCTTCATCTTTTTATTTCTTGACAACCTTAAATGCAGCTTCTCTCCTAGATGATTCAGCACTTGGAATTCTCATCTCATATGCAATAAATATGCCATGCACCTCATCAAGAGTAAGTTTATCAATTTCTCTTCCTTCTTCAATAGCATAAATCTTAGCATTGTATTTAGTTGTCATGGACCTGAGAACTTTCAACACAACATCTTCTTCCTTCAGATCTACACCATATCCTTAAATGGAATTTATCACATCATCAACTCTCTAAAGATAGTCTACAATATTCTCTTCTTCGGTCATCATCAAGCCTTCAAATTTTTCTCTCGGCACTTGTAACTTTTCTAACTTCACTTTGGTGCTACCTTCATAGATTTTCTTCAGTTTTTCCTAGACATCTCAAGCAGTTTTACAATGCATAACTTTTCTATGCACAGAGTCAGACAAGTTGTTCATAATCAAAAACCAAGATTTATTATTGTCCTCATGAATCTTCTTTGCTATAGGATTAGTAGGAATAGTAGCAAGAATAGTATATTGGGTCTCAACACATGCCCAAACTTCAGTTCCAAGAAAAACTAAGTATCCTTCCATTAATGAGCTCCATTTAGCAGATTTCGTTCTATCAAACCTAGGTGTCTTGTTTGAGCCTTCCTAAAATTCCATCGTGGTCGCTTAACCAAGGATCTACCCAAGCTGATTAACCTTCTCCTAGGGAACCTAGGGCTATGATACCAATTGTTAGAACACAATGATATACCGAGAGGGGGTTGAATCAGTAAATATAGTTCTTAAAAATAAAATTTTGCATATTCAACCTTAAACTCCAATGTGTAGACTGAAATACTAACAGATATAATAACCACAAGCACAAGAGTGATCAACACATAACACCAGATATACGTAGAAAACCCAAGATGGGAAAAACCATGGTGAGAAATGTTGCTAGGATATACTGTCCTAATCCAGCCTCACAAGCATCAAGGTTCAGTTACAATGTTTAGGGCCACAACCCTGAGGAAGCTTCAACTTCCTGTTTCAGAAACAACAACTTCAAGGATGCTACAACACCCTGATCTGAGCTACAACTCAATGTAAATGGAGGCTACAACCTCTTGCAGAACTATAGTTCAAATAAGCATATGAGTGGTTCTACATAAACCTAAAATGCATCAGTACATATTGTTTCATACATATTGCAGCTTACACTCTGTTGCTATAGTTTTACTCTCAGCAACACATACTTCTAATCTTCACCCTCCTCTAATCTACACTCTCTTCTCTACCATATTCTCAATTGTACATCTTTGTGTTCATCATTCTATATTTTTAGACTTCACATACTCTCATCCCTTTCTCTTTCAGCACACTCAGTGATACATCTATTCAAAATTGTGTGCTCTAGCTGACTTCACTAATTTTACAGATGCAACAACTAGACAATATTTGATTGTCTTCTTTCTCCACTGACCTGCAATCTCTACCTTGAGATACACAACACCATCTAGATTGTCCAATCTAGTTATACATTTTTCATCACCAAAAACACTCATGTGTTAGGGTTTCCATACTTTCTATCTTCACTAGCAATCTTTGTCTACCTCAAGCCACTCACACCACTATCCAGCTCATCATAAAAGGAACTGATAGCATCTACCAATTATTGCACATCTTGCATTGAGCCCCCAAGCATTTAATTCGGTTACAAAAAGTTATCCTTCTTTCACTCTATCAAACCCTAAAATATGATCATGCATTTAATGCACTCTTTCATATTATTTTGATCTTGATCTAATCTTCAATCTGTATCACCACTTTCGAGATCAAATCTTCATTCAATTGGTCATTGGGTGTAGCTGGACCAATTAACTCTCTTCACTTTGACGATTTCTATATCAAAATATTTTTCACACGGACCAGACCTTTATAGATCTTCAAATTTGAACGTTGGTTGTTGATCTTTTCTCTCATGCCAAGATCTTCTGATCATCATTTTATGTCATGCCTTTAAATCCTAATCATCATATAAGCGATCGCTTAAACCACCTTCGTCGATCTAACATATCGCTCTATCATTGGGAATCCATTGAGACACCCACCAATATGCTTTCCATGTTATCTAATCAGGCCCACAACCTATGTGTCATCCATGTCATTCCACATCATTTGCAACACCGATGTGAAATGACATATCGAGCAATCTTTCATTTCCATTTGTTAACCATTTTCACACTCAGGATTCACTTAACACTTCATCATTCTGTTTGGCAGACCCTCTTCAAGGTTTTGGCGATGTCACTTTGTTCATCTGATAGGAAGGTCATCATTGTATCGGGGGAACATCCCTAAGTGTTCTACCAATGATGTTCACCTACGCCAATAAGGCTTCTATAGGTCATCGTTGTTGTAGACACGTGGTCTCCACATTGTCATGTCACTAACGTGTCACCATCCACTATCATTTCCTTCCACATGTCATAGTTTCATTCACTTCATGACTACACATCATTCTCATCTTACCGGGTCTCACTTCCACATCCCCCTTACTAGGTCCCATAGTCGGCATCCAATCTCCCATCGCCCTATTGTTGGAACTAGCTTCACAGTCCTAGTGATATGTTAATGTCTCATAGATGAGATGGTCATCAGGTTATTGGGGAGACATCTAAACAAGTCCTACTGACGACCTTCAGTCACATCGATGAATACCATTGTTGCTCCATAATCCACAACAAGGATGTGGATTAAATTTCATCCAATATCATTGTGCCATGTGCAAGCAATGTCATCCCTATCAACAACATCATCATACCTAGGTCTCTCTACAAAATGTTTTATTCTCATCGTTGCATTGTGGGAACAAGCTCTTAGATTTTGCCAATGGCATTTACTCTCGTCGATGAAGGTACCATCAGAGCATCGGTGGAACAACCAACGATGTCCCATTGATAGCATGAATTCTCGTCAAGACTCCATATTGTTCACCCTTTTGACATCAGTGATAACAATAATCCAACAAAAGTAGCCACCATCCAAAGACCACTATAATCTTGTTGACCAATTGGGAAAGATACCTACACATATTTCTATGCTTGAGTTGTTACGCCTATCACCTAAACACAAAGCTATCCTTGATAAGGATTTGAAGGAAGCCTTCATTCCTACCAACCTGGATGTCAACGGATTTGAAGCCATGGTTGGATACTTGGGTAATTCACTCCATGTCTCCTTTTTTGACAAAGATTACTCTACACAAAATTCTAACCATAATGACCCATTGCACCTTGAAGTATTTTTCCATCAACACAAGGTCAAACAAGTCCTAATAGATGGTAGAGTTGGACTAAACATTTTCACCTTAAAATTGGTCAAGGAATTGGGCTATTCTAAAGCATATGTAGACACAACCAAAAGTATTGTAATCGAGGCCTATGATGATGAAGAATGCTCTTCCAAGGGTGTTATCACACTCCCTATTGGAGTTGGACCCACAATAATGAATGCCACATTCCAGGTCTTGGATTTTTCTTTTCCATATAACCTTCTCCTTGGTAGACCTTGGATTCATGCCATGAAAGCCATGCCTTCCACCTATCATCAATACTTGAAATTTCCATATAATAGCATCGATGTCATGATCATTGGTGATCCTAATCCCTTCCAATATTGCACTAATTTAAGGGGAGTTCTCAAATGCCAGGTGCCTATCAATTGAGAAGCTTCTCCATCCACTTCATCTAATTATGTAGATCCATCCACCCTCATTAAATCGCCCACGTCTAAAACCCCATCCAGCAACCCCATAATAAGATCCAAGACAAAGGTTGTGGCGAGTATAAAATGAATACTACCTATTGCATCAAAAAGCTACCTAAGTCTCCCAAGTCTTATGGTAGGCCTTCTTTCAAGATGGAACACAAATTTTTCATTAAAGTTCCTACTACCACCACATTCACAAGCTAGGGAGAGTTAAACAAAGAAGACATTGAGGACATTTCAGCATGGAATTACAAACAAGATGAAGATCTATCACTGCTACCAATAGGACAATATGGAAAAGGTTTTGAGTTCATGAAAAAAGGGGTTATGATGGAATCAATGGACTTGGTATACATAAAAATGGAATGGTAGGACCCTTGATGCCTTGTAAGTGGCTAAAGAACTCAGGGTTAGGGTTCATACTAATTAAGATTGGCACTCCAAGTACTAAGGTGCTTTCAAATAAGGATGTGAGTGCTTCAAAATATGTTGAGACATGTGAGGATCCTACCAACATCTATTATGGTGAAACTGACTCTAATGAATATGAGTGGGACTCTTGCACCACCAGTGACTATGAGCTTGATCATGTCTTTCAAGATTTTGACATACCTCATCCATCCTTTACTAACCACATGGATATTAATATTTGTGTCGACTCCTTTCATGAACTTGACCCACCCAAGACCATAGATGGAAGAGCACGGATAGAATCCTTTTGGGATACCAATAATACCTCTATCTTTACCCTATTAGTTGCTTCCCCATCATTCACTAACACCAATGATAGAATCTCCCTCATTTACCCATAATTGATTGATTGGGACTAACACAATCCACCTACCTTGTACATATTTGAAAAGGATGAGGCCATTGTTGAATTTATGGGACTAAAAGAGGGCATACCACATGGGGACCATAATGTGGATCCACTATAGATATTGATGTTGCACCATATTTTAGTGAGACTGTCCCACCCTCAAGTTGAAAAAATGACAAAAATAACATAAAAAATGAACAATCTTTAGGTGAAAACTATCAGGCACCTTCTAACCAAGTAAAAGTAAAAATAAAGGACGTATCCGAGGGAAAAAACCTCTCTGAGGCACCCAAGGATGGGGGGTTGGATTTTCTCCCTATCAATCAAGAGAGATCCTTGATGTTGATTTAAGATGTAATAGAAGTCAACACCGATACTACAGATAATCCTAAGACTGTTCTCTTTGCAGCATCCCTGACATAAGAGGAAAAATTAGAATTTCAAGCATTTTTCACATAACACCAAATAAATTTCACCTAGTCTTATGTTGATATGCCAGGGTTGGACCTCAATATTTTCATGCATCAACTACCATTGCATCCAAATACAAATTCAATCAAACAAAATCTTAGAAAAATGCACCCTCAAATAGCTATGTTGGTCAAAGTTGAACTTAAGAATTTATTGGATGTCAGTTTCATAAGACCTATTGACTATGTAGATTGGATCTCAAACCTTCCCAAATGAATGAACAAGTTCGTTTCTACATAGATTTTTGGTAATTGAACAAATCATGTCTAAAGGATGACTTCCCACTCTCGAATATAGACATCATAGTAGACCTAATGGCAGGATACGAGATGTTGTCCCTCATGTATGGATTCTCAAGATATAATTAGATCTGTATTGCCCTTGAAGACAAACACAAGATGGAATTCACTTGCCCATGGGGTACGTACTGTTGGAATGTCATGCCCTTCGGACTGAAAAATGCAGGAGCAACCTATCAAAGAGCTATGACCACCATATTTCATGATCTCATGCACACATTGATTGAAGACTATATTTACGATCTTTTTGAAAAATCCTTGACACATGTTGATCACTTAAGAGTCCTAGACAAAATTTTCAAAAGGATTAAAGAAAATAAAGTATGTCTAAATCCAAATAAATTTGTCTTCAATGTGACATTGAGAAAGCTTTTGGGATACATTGTTTCCCATCGAGGCATTGAAGTGGACCTAGGAAAATTTGAAGCAATATTAGACATGCCTCCACCTAAAGGAATCAATAAACTTTGAACACTACAAGGCCGACTTTATTCTATTAGGCACTTCATCGCACAACTTGTAGATAAATGTCAACCTTTTTAGTATTTCTTATGCAAGGGAGTCCCTTTTATTTGGACAGACAAGTGAGATAACTTTTCAGTAGATTAAAGAGTATCTCTTGACACCTCCCATTTTAATGTTGCCTATTGATGTAAAACCCCTAATTTTGTACATCTTAGCTACTATAGCCACATTGGGGGAATCATTGGATCAAAATAACCATGAGAAAAAGGAACACACAATGTATTATATTAGCCACACTTTGGTGGGATACGAGCTTAACTACAATCCAATTGAATGTGCTTGTCTTGTAGTGGTTTTCGCCGCTCAAAATTTGAGACACTACATGTTAAACCATCAGACTAAGCTTGTGGAAAAAATAGATCCTCTAAAATATCTACTTAGTAGGGTGGCATTAACAAAACGACTAGCTAAATGGGTCATGATACTCAGCGAATATGACATTCAATATGTGGAATGTAAGGAAATAAAAGGACAAGTCATCGTTGACCAACTATCAGACCTGCCCACACAAGTTGATCACCCTTTGGTTTTAGATTTTCCTGATGAGTCAATTTTCACACTGGACACAGGAGTAACATGGAAATTGCATTTTGATGGCTCACATCCTATTCATACATTAGGTACAAGTATATTATTTTTTACCCCTCAAGGTGATACAATCCCTAAATCTTTCAAGATAGACTTCTCGTGCATGAATAATATTATAGAGTATGAAGCCTTGTTGGTAGGATTGTGTATGGTAATAAAATGGAAAATCAAGAGTCTATAGGTCTTCGGTGATTCACAATTGGTCATTTGATAGGTCAAAAATGACTATGATACTAAGGATGAGAAATTAACCCTATACAAACAAATGGTTGATAGTTTCAAGAAGTACTTTGTAGACATCTCCTTTTTCCAAGTACCACATGTTCAAAATAAAGCAACAAATGACATGGCCACTATTAGGTCTCTTTTGGATATTCCTAACAATATGTCACAGTACAAGTTCTTAGTGCAATATTTGTTGGTCCCCACCTTTGATGTCCCTGAGTCTGAGAAGGTATGTGAGATTGTTGGCCCTAATTCTCCTTGGTACTAGGATATCTATGACTACATACATTCCCAGACCCTACCACCTGACCTCTCCAACAATCAGCGCAAGTCCTTCATCTGCAAATCCACTCACTATACGATCATTGGTGACACTTTATATACACCTAGCTTTGACAACACCTTACTCAGATGTCTCGACACTAACAAAGCAAAAAATACCTTATGTAAAGTACACAAAGGTATATGCAAAGCCAATTCTAGTGGTTTGGCGCTAGCTTAAAAGATCATGTGACTGGGATACTATTGACCTACAATGGATCATAATTCCTATCACTTTGTGCAAAAATCTCAACAGTGCTAGATACACAATGACCTCATTCATGCACCTACACAAGAGTTGCAACCCATCACTTCACCATGGCCCTTCGCCCAATGGGGACTTAACCTTATAGGAAAAATTCATCACACCTCATCAAATGACCACATATTCATCATCACTGCCATTGAATACTTCACAAAATGGGTTGAATCCATCCCTATGACATACATCACCGATAAAAAAATCTCCAAATTCATCCTCAATTACATCATATGCCAGTATGGTGTCCCTCAAACCATCATCACTGACAATGGTCATCCTTTCAAAAATTGGTATGTCCATGAGTTATGTGAGAAATTCCACATTCAGCATCTCTTTTCCATGCCATATTACCTACAAGGTAACGGCCAAGCTGAGGCATCCAATAAGACAATAATCAAAACTCTTAAAATTACTGTCAATGACAATGGTCGTGACTGGCACATTCAACTTAACCCTACCCTATGGGCATATCTCATGAGCATCTGCACACCCACTAGCACCTCTATTTTTCCTAGTATTTGGTTCAGAGGTTATCCTTCCTATAGAGGTCGTAGTCCCCTCCCTACAGGTCTCCATAAAATGGCTTATTGATGATGAGGAATATCATATATCCTAGTTGCATGAGTTAGAATTTATGATGAATGCAGACAAAGGGCCTTGACTCATCTATAGGCATATCCAAATTTCCTTTTCCATAGTCAAAACAAAATGCTTTTGATTAGACACTTCGACATCGATGACTAAGTGTTTATGGATAATCCAAAAAATCAAGCAGAACATGAGAAACCCAGAAAATTTGAGCCCAACTAGCTAGGTCCATATGTCATAACAACATCTTTTGGTTCTGGTGCTTATTAGTTGTCCACACTTGAATTGGAACCTCTGTCTGATCCTATCAACATCTTTCACCTGTGCAAGTTCTATACATAGCTTTAGAGAGCCATGCTAAAACCATTATTTTTCAAACAAATTGACAAATCAAAAAAATTGTTACCTTGATGAAAACTTGGCAAATAGGCATCTTGGTGACAACAAAAAAATCATAAAAATAGTAAAGAGAAATAATATGTCCAATAGTGAAAACCAGTTCAATGGCGCTTTGGATAAGTACCATGGTGAAAACCTAGAAAATGGGGGCCATGTGTAGTCAATATTTGCTTCATCATCTACTATCACTCTATCTGGTCTTCCACCCTCATCTGTCATAACGCCTTTAATCTCTATCATCTCCCATTTGACACCCATCATAAGGCCTAGTCATCTTTATCATGAATTTCAGATGGTTGGCATCTAGTGTCCTCTCTCCTCCATCTTTCATCCATAATAAACTCATGTCCCATCCCATCCCTAATAGTTATTCTTATACTTGATTGGGGGAAATTTCCTAACACCTAGTTTCATTGGATTCTACACTTGTCATTGGAGGTCGACATATTCAAAAAAACAGACAAAAAAATCAAATATTCCCAAAAAAGACAAAAAAAATAAATATTCCCAAAAATACAAAAAATCACATATTCCCCAAAAGACAAAAAATATCGTAAAACTCCAAAAATCCAAAAAAATTCAAAATATGTGAAAAACACAAAAACATCCAAATAACTTTCAAAATCCCAAAAATAGAGTCAAATTCAATCATATCAGTCCATGCCATTATCGAACTACATTGCCTCTATGACTAAACATAGGCAAGGCCATCTGTCAATGTGCCCTAGAGGCACTAGGTCAAGTCCTTTAGGTGTGGTGAAATAAAATCATGATATAAGTCCTTTTTCATTGAAACAAAGTCAAGGGTCATGTCAAATTACGAGGTCTCTGAGTGTATGATGTAGGCAAGGCCATCAATCAATGAGCCCTTGAGGCCACCTAGTTCAATCCTTTCAGGTTCATCATATCAGTCAATAAGTTGGAAATCATTGCCAAACAACAAATAGTCATCAAAACGTCAACATTCAAATCTCGAACCAATAGACAACATAGTCCAATTAGTCTTCAAGTCAAAAATCAATCAAATTGCCAAAAACAATGTCAACCTAGTCATTTTATGGTCCCCTTCAAGATGTGTCCTTCTTGGAATTGGACCCCATCAAAATGTCATTTGCCTTTTCAGGATGTGTATTTCCTGACGATAGGCTCCATCACATTGCCATTGACCTTTTCAAGATGTGTCCTTCATGATGATAGGAATTGTCAAAACAACAAATCTGTCAAACTATCAGATTGTCAAATTGTTAAATCGTCAAGCAATCAACCTCTGTCAAACAAATATTGTCAAACACTTTGAACGATTGTTGATTTTGCTGGTTTATTTTGTCTTATATTTTTTTTTTGTCTCTTGGTCATGTTACTAGCTACCTTGAGGATGTCCCATGAAGGATTTAGAGGTGTAATGATGTCTCATGACTTGTTTTTCCTTAATTGTTGTCTTTGGTGTGTCTTGAAAAAAATACTGGGGAAACTTATCCCTTAGGATGAGTTAGGACATTCCTTGTTTGTGACTATTTGTTTTTCGCAAGTGGATGACCTTGCACACCTCGGTCTATGTCATATCATGGTGTTTGTTTTCCATTTGTCACACTTTACTACCCAATGATGATTATGCAATGCTTATTATGTTATTTGGAAAAATATTGAAGTATTTATTTTCCATCCTAACATCCATGTCTTCCACACTAACATATCTTCTATTCCTTCATCCTCTAGTCTTCTCATCCATTTCGAGAGCACACTCGTGTTCTTTGAACCTTCTTGTCCTCTCAAGGGGGCATACCACTACCTCCTCGTTATCCTTCCTCTCCTTATTTTCACACTAGGGCATATTATTGACTTGTTTTCTTTGACACAACACGATAAACTACATTATGTCAAAGAGGGGCAAAATGTAGACACATAAAAAATGACCTAGGCCTCTGAGCTACATTTTTCTATGTCAAACCACATTTATTCACATAATTAAATTATTTAATTTTGTCCTAATGTCATACTTCACACTATTAATTAAATAATTTCTAATTATTTAATTAATTCATATCCTATATCCCTCTATGATTATTTAAATAAATACATTATATTTGTTTATTTAAATACGTCATTAATTAATCCCTACTCTTTCTATAATTAAATACATTCCTCATTTTCATTTCCGGCTACAAATTAAATAATACCATTAATTATTTAATTTGTTCATTATCTTTTTCTCCTTCAATTAAATAAAATTATTCATTTAACCCACTTTTCATCCCACAATTAATTAATTAAAATAATTATTTATTGCCTTTTGTCTTATTCCCATTTTGAATTAAACCATTATTTAATTCCAAAAGGCAACTTTCCTCCATAAATCAAATAATTTATATTTTCCAACTACCTCTTTTTTTATCTCATTTATTTTCCACCATTGATTTAATTGTCTCCAATTAAATCTCAGCCCTTCATTTCAAATATTGCTCTAATTTTGACCTAATGTTGCCCTAACCCTAATGTTTCTCATCACATTGAATTCTAGCCTTTGATCTTAGGGTTTTGTCAACTTCTAATCCTGGCCATCCATTTTCAATTTGAAATTATTCAAAAAGGTCTCTCTCAAGCCATTTTCAGTCACTCAGATACTTAGTCACTTAGTCATCTTTGCACACTTAGACATTCTACATGCTTGAGAATTCCCGATTACTTGAGCATAATTCTTCAATATTTTTCTTGTCTTAGGCATAGGCTATAGTTGCACTTCAGATCTAAGGGCAATTATACTATTTACAACAAGATGGAGAAGAGAAATGGAGGTCAATCAATGGAGGCTTGAAGACTAGGTGACATTTTTTCATTTTTTTATGCTTCTTGTTTTCTTTGTTCTCTATTGTTGATTAGGGTTTAGTTTATTATGCTATTTGCAGCTACCTAAAAAGTTCTCCCTAGTTAGAATGCCTAATAGATAGTTGTCTACTATGTTATTTCTAAATATTTATAAGCTTGGTGGTATTTATAAATACATTAAGGATCGTGATTCATCCTAGGGATATAAATTATTTCAAATAAACCTCTAGAAAGTGAACAATGATAATAAAAAATAGGTAAGCACCCTAAGTATATAGATTTGTTACTCCTTTATTGCACCAAATAAAAATATGTCAGTATTAATTGTGTTAATGCTCTAGGATGAAGGATAAAACATGTGTTTACTTGATCAATAGAATGAATAAATTAAATGTATTTGAATATTAGAATATAGAATCAAATCATGCCAATGTATGCTTAGTGGGCGTAAGGTGGGAGGGTGAATGGAGCTAGTTGGCCAAATTTTAAATTTGAATTTTAAAATAAAATGTGATGGGTACATGACCATGAGGTCACCACCATTATCATGAAATTATCCCAAAATAGGCTAGTTGTTAGATACTAGTGGAAATTCCTAAATGGAGGTAGATGCATAGGTGAATGTAACAAATAAGATGAGATGATTATAGAAGTTTGTCTATAAAAGGATGGGTAAAGTAAGTGGATAGGATATATGTGTGGAAGAATAAAAATCTAGGGGAATGAGCTCAACTTCATAAAATACTATACCATTTACTACTTTGTACATGCATTAAAAATCATTTCCTCAAAATAGGAATTCAATTAAATGATAAATGATATGTGTATGTAAATTTCAGTATTATAATTTATGAAAATAAATTTAACATAAGAGATAAATTGATCACAAATGATTGTCGAATTTGTATAGAAACATTAGAAAAACTAAAAATGAATAATTTTAATTTATAAAGAACTTGTAAAATACTTATGTTAACACCCATATTTAATAATTTGTTCCTTTCACATATAGTTTGTATAGACACTAAAAATTGTCCTAGGTGTGTGACCTTTGTTTTCCTCATAAATTCCCCCTTCACTCCTGATAATTAAATAATTTTAATTATTTAATTATTTTCTAATGTCATGTCTTCTATTAATTAAATAATTTTAATTATTTAATTAATTCATTGCTATCTTTATTCCTCTTTTGATAAATTAAATAATTTTTATTTATTTAATTGCATCACTAATGTCCTTTTCATCTATAATTAAATAAATTTTATTTATTCAATTATTTATCAAATTTCAACTATAATTAAATAGTTATTTTAATTATTTGATTATTCACTACCCTTTTTTGTCATTAAATTAAATTAATTTTATTTATTTATTTTCTTATTAATTTGTCATTTTCTTCCCATTTTGAATTAAATTATTATTCAATTAAAAAATCACTTTGTCACATGTCCCACTTTTGAATTAAATTGTTATTTAATGAAAAAGTCAACCTGTCACATTTCTTCTATAATTAAATAATGTTTTTATTATTTAATTATTCACTTCCCTCTCAAAACAAATAATTTTATAATTAGTTGAATTCCTCCTACAACCTCTTTTTTTATGCTAGCCTCATTATCCATGCCAATCTTATCTCCTCTTGTATCATTCAATTTCAGCCCTTGATTGAATTATTTAATAATTCAATCTTAGCCATTCACTCTTGACATTGCCCTAATTTTACCCTAACTCTATTTCATACTACCACTTTCATCCTTGGTCATTCATTGACACATCTTATTGACATTGAATCTCAACCCTTCATTCAAATTTTTCTTTTCTACTAAAAACCCCGCCCTTGTTATTTTCATAGGTATCTAGTTCATATGCAAGTACATTTTGCTAGTGTGAAACAACTACCTTCAATATTTTGCTAGTCATTGGCATAGGCTACTAGTGCATACTCAAATTTGAGGGCATCAAGTACATTCAAGCAAGATGTAGAAGAGAAATGGAGGTCAAGCAACCATGGCATAGGTGATATTTACTTTGTGTTGATGTTTCTTATGTTGGATTGTGCTCTATTGTTGGTTTAGGGCTAGATAGGTTTAGTTTTTATGTTATTTTACCTTTACCTAAATTTTACCCTAGATTATATTGGTGAACCCAATGTGAATCTAACCAAACCTTGCAAAAAAAAGGGAAACTTTAGTTTTTCAAGTCTACAATGCAAATACAAGTTGAAATGTTGTAACTGCCAAAAGCCAGTGTGAAGCAATCACAATCTAGAAAGTCGCAACCACTTGAGAGTCAAAATAATCATTTGGGTTGATTCTATTTTTGTATTTCTTGGTTATTCTTGGTTTTTGGATTTTGTTGTCATCATCTAGCATTGATTTTAAATCATATTATTCTTTGGTTTTATCAAAATTGGTTGCCCCTTTTATGTTTTACAGCTACAATTTTTCATGATGCAATTGCTTAGGACATCATCGCAACTTTTCAGAGTCCAATAACATCATTAGTTTACATCCATTTTCATATTTTCTTATTGTTTTTGGCCTCCGATTTCTGGTTTTGTCATCTAACATCATTATGAGGTAATCTTGGTTTCTATTTTGGTCGAAATTGGTCATTTTTCTTGTGTTTTTGCAGCGATAGGTTTATTCTCCGCAACTATTGAGGGAAACGACACAACTATTACAGACTTCACCACATTATGATTATGCAATCACCATCCAAAAATTCATAGTCACCAGGTCTTGCACCACAACTGTCAACAACTAGTGAGCTGCAACTATCACTTACAATGACACAATTGCCTATTTTTTAGAATCTTGCATATTTTTAGGAATTTTCATTTCTAGTTTTTTTCATTCGATAGCTTAGGGGTTTTATGATACTAATATCTTATTTTCAATGTGTGGCATAGGTAGAAAGGAGGAATTTTCATTTGATCCTGCTAACTTATTGTCTTGTCTCATTTTGCAATTCTATTTTGATCTATCACACTCATTTGATTAAAATTTACAACTTGCATCATCTCACTCATGGGTTAAAATGAACACAACTTATGTATTCACTCATATGGTTTAAATTTTGCAATAACTTGCATACTACACTCATTTGGGGCTTAAAATTAATCTTGCATTGTACACTCATTTGGGGCTTAAAATTAATCTTGCATTGTACACTCATTGGCTCTAAAATTGATAACTTTACATCTAGTGTCTTCTTTCACATATTGCTATAGGGGGCCTAAAATAAATCATTTTCTATGTCTTGTGGTTTTAAATTTTGTTGAGAGGTGTGTATTCTCTTCTCTCAAACCATTTTGGTGATCTTGAGAAGCAAAAGCATCTCTTGATACTTGCATCATCACCCACACATTTTGATTTATTAAGGTTAATGAACATCATCCAAGTGTGAGAAAAAGGTATTGTGTATTCTCTTTCCTTGCACGATCTTGGAGATCAAAAATAACATATGTGTCTTGCTTTTTTTTTCCCTTAGAGGGGCCTACCAAGTGAGACACATCCGTATGGATAAATCCTTAGTGACTCCAACCGGTTTTTCCCTCAGGTCGGTATATAAAAGGATGCAATGAAATGTCATATTCCTCATGTTATATAGGCCTTAGTCATACAATTCCATTCAGAAAAGGGAGTTACCTTGAGTATAAGTGCCCCAAGTAATGCGGTTAAAGCTCTTAGTAGCTTTCTAGATGCTCACAAGTTGGCATGTCCCTAAGTTGTGACTAATAACCAAAATAGTTAGAAGCCACCCTTTACTTGAGTTTTGGTGATGTTTTTAGAGCCGGGGTTTAGCACCACACCCTTAAGAATTTTAGGCCCAATATTTGGCTCCCTTCAGTGACATAAAAATCCCTAGCTTACATAAGTTACTTGCCTTTTGGGCTTGTGACTTTCTACAAAGAGGATGATTTGTGGTATCCTTCCATAGTAGGAGGCCTCTACCAATCCATTGTCATAGGAAAGAGGTGATACATACCCCAAAATGGTGTCATGTATGGGTTTCCCTCCCTTGCATCAAAGGAGATTCCTAGTTTGGGTCTAAGATTGTCGACATTGGCCATTGAATTTTAGGGATAGATAAGTTATTTATGTGTGTGATATTGTATTCAAATTGTGCTATTCCCATGGAAATTTGAGGTGAATAACCTCTAAACATACACATTGTGAACATAATTTTGGAAATTTTTAGACTATCCCAAGTGTTTTCAGACTTTTTACATTGTTTTCTATTCATAATTTGCCAAAATCAGATCCAAAATTGAGCCAAAACATTCAAATTAGGTCAAAGAAAACTATTCACTACAACTGACTATCATTCACTGCAACTATTGTTTAGAAAACTACAATTGATTCACAGAAAATTGTAACTAATTCTTAGAACATTGTATCTATCACTCAGAATGACACAATTTCCTATTGTTGAAGAATTTAGGGGAAACTAAAAGAGTCCATTCTTTGATCAATTCCTAAGCATCACCATTTCCTCTGATCACAGACTTTCTATCACCATACCTACAATTTTCAATCCATCCATTGCTCCATATTTGCATTAGTTGAATTTTCCATAGGTCAAACATTAGGTCATCTCTTAGTTTTCATGATGTAGTCTTTGGCTTTGGAAGCTCATTAGACTTTAGAGCAGTCCATAGTTACAAAATCATATTTTTCTTGACCTTACTTTCCATCATTTTAGTCCTTTGTCATTTAGGTTGGCCCCTCAACTCACAAGGCTATTTTGAGACCACCTTTGTCAACTTGTCATTTCAGTCTTTACCATCATTTAAGTCTTGATAAATCAGATTTTTCTCCTTGGCTATCTTAGTTTGATTAGTAACCTTACCTTAGACTTACCATTATGTGTTTATTTGTCATAATCTTAGTCATCATTTTAGGCCATGTTACCATTCCCACACTCCATCATCCTTTCACACTTGCATTACATTTGGCATACCTTAGTCTCAAACATACCATAGATATTGATCTCATTGTGACATTACCTCATTGACATCATGACTATTGTCATTTTGACTCTCTATCTTGGCATCATTAGACATCATCTTGCATGCATTAGTTACAAACATACCATATCTTTTGACTTCATTGTGAAATTATCCTATTGAAATTTTGACTATTGTCACTTTGAATCCCTATCTTGGTATATCATCCTTAGACATAATTTATACCACAAAAACCCAAAAAAAATAGTCATCTTGCATCCCTTATTCATAGATGTACTATAGATATTGACCTCATTGTGACATTATCTTCTTGTCATCTTGACTATTGTCACTTTGATTCCTTATCTTGGTATCATCCTTAGGCATCATTTATACCTTGAAAATTCCAAAAATATAGTCATCTTGCATACCTAGTCTTACATATACTATAGATATTGACCTCATTGTGACACTATCCTATTGATATCTTGACTATTGTCACTTTGCTTCTTTATCTTGGCTTCATTAGATATCCCCTATACTTTGAAAAATACAAAAAAATAGTTGCATAACCTTGGGCATAGTCATACCTTAGTCATACCTTTGCATAGTTATAGTCATATCTTTGAATTACCATACCTTGGACATCACATTATCATATCACCTCCCCCCTTGCAATCCTTTTATGGTCAAAACAAGTTTGCAAAAGAAACGAAAAGAGGTAGAATTTTCCCATGAAGATGAGTTTTTCAACCCCTTTGGTAATTCTTCCCATTGGGTACCTAGACCACAACAATCATTGCCCAATCCATTCAAATATTCATGAATAGAGACAAATAATTTTGTCACTGTAGAGGAATTAGAGGCTATTGCAAAAGATCTCAAAATAGCCTCCTTTGTGGATGAGATAGTGGCATTAGACCCCCAAAGGTTCCTAGCTAAACTATTACATGAAGGAGCTACATTACCCCATGGCTTTGACATCAACACATTACAAGCAATGCCTACCCCAAACAAACAAAATCAAGGACATAATACACCTACCTCTAGTGGCTCCATCCAACAAATCAATAATTCCATGCCGCTAGGAGGATCCACACAAGACTCAACAACCATTCACACATCACCATTTGGTACCCAAACAATGACACAAGGAATGACCCAAAACATGACACAACCATTTAGCATCTCATTTAATCCATTTTCCACATATAAAGCTATGGGGGAATCATCTTCCAATCCATGTGTTATGGGTCTAAATAAGACAAGAAAGAGACCTAAGATTATTGTTAATTCTCCTAAAACTCCCAAGTCAAATTCTATACCAAAAATGGGGACCTTTCATCATACCATCACATTACAACAAGGCCTAATCCTAGTATACAACACAATATCCAAGGGTCTACTTTGAACAGTACACAAGGTCCTTTCTCACAACATGGAAACCAAAACCTACATGGTCACACTTTTTCAAGTTCATGGCAAACACAATCCAATCCTTCCTACACCAATCAAATTCCAACTTTCAGCCGAAACATTCATAACCAAATACCACCTTTCACACCTCATATGAAAAACCAAAATCCATCACATACATTCATGACCAACCAAAATCCATCTCACAACATTGGATTACAAAATGCCAACATGGACACCACAATACACAAGACACATCATTGACTCAAGTG
The DNA here is from genome assembly GCA_007115665.2 of Sequoiadendron giganteum. Classification (NCBI taxonomy): domain Eukaryota; kingdom Viridiplantae; phylum Streptophyta; class Pinopsida; order Cupressales; family Cupressaceae; genus Sequoiadendron; species Sequoiadendron giganteum. Next base: position 266,762,698 of record CM021103.1, read on the forward strand.
GATGTCCTAGCAACTCAAACGCTTTCCTGACAACAACAAATAGAAAACATGCAAGTATCAAACAAGAGAACCTACTCTAAAAAATACATGTTCGTATTCATTTGACAAAAGTCTATACATGTCGCCCTTCCCACATGGCTATGTCATGCCTAACTTGCCTAAGTATAGAGGGAAGGAAAACCATATCGAACATGTGAGAGTGTTCTCTATAGCTTGCATAGACATTGCACATGAACCTACATATCTATTGATACTATTCCCATGAAGTCTAATAGGACAGGCACTTGAGTGGTTTGCTAACTTACCTACTAGAATACAAACATGGGGAGACTTGGCTCACAAATTTGTAGAACACTTTACCTACAACATTGACAATGAGATAACAATCACCACCCTATTTCACACTAAACAAGAAGAAGGTGAAAAAATTTTGAAATTCTTCCAATGATGGAGGAGTTTAGCTAGCAAATATCCCATGAAAATACCTAAAAAACAAAAATTTGTCATGTTTGTGAAAAACTAAATTCAAACTTGAAACATGAACTACGCATGCAATGTTGTGCCTCATTTGCAGACTTATTCAAGGCATCATCCTTGAGAAGGCACTTATTGACAAAGGAGAGATCAAAACTTTCAACAAGAACATGACTACCCAAAACACTTCAAATGACAAAAACAAATATTGGTCCCATGAAAAAAATGTGACCAATTATGGAGTAGTTGATGCCAAGGTAATATACACATGCCCTACAATCACTCTAAGGGGACCCAAAGCATCGAATAACCTAAATCATGCTCTCAATTACACAACAAATACCATCCAAAACATGCAAGTACAAAGAACCCAAAGGAAGTTTCCCACAAGACGTAAATATACTCCCTTAGAGGAGTCAATTTAATCAGTCCTCAAACAAATCTTGCAACAAAATTTCATACAACTTCCTAATGTGAAAGCATATGATCCAAGGTAGTTCAAACCTTCAAGGTGGGTTGATAATTATTTTTGTGACCATCACTGAGCTAAAGGACACCCAACTTCACAATGAAGACAATTGAAAAATATCATTCAAGACCTCATTGAAAATGGCATCATAGAATTCAATGGACAACAAACCTCCAACAGTGACCATAAATTATGTACAAATCCTTTACATGACCATGAAAAAGCAAAGGCCTCTAATTTGGGTAATAAGACCAATAATTTTTCCAATCATGCCAATGTCAAATATGACTACACTACCATTATAAATCACATTCAAGTTGTTGATGATTATGTCAATACCAAGAAACCACTAAAATGTGTCATCAATACCCATCGAACCAAAGTCAATTTCCAAGGTTCTCCCCAAAAACAACAATGAAAAACTTAATACAATCTACTAGACCATTTAGGAAGGACACACGTACAAATCTTGATTCTTGAGTTTTTGTGTATAGCACCTGAACATAGGGCCATTCTTGATAAAGTCTTACAAGACATATCGTACCCACTAACCTTGATGTCAACCTTGATGGCTAATTCTCATCATGTCACCTTCTCTGACCGAGATTATTCGACCGAAAAGACTAATCATAATGACCCCTTACACCTTGAGGTCTTCGTCCATAAACACAAAGTTAGATGACTCTTGGTAGATGGTGGAGCAGGGTTAAATTTTTGCACCCTCAAATTGGTTAAGGAATTAGGCTTCTTTGAAGCATGTGTAGACACTACAAAGAGTATGGTTATCAAAGCCTATGATGACGAAGAACACTCTTCCAAGGGTGTTATCACACTACCAATCAGAGTTGGAATTGCAGTAATGGAAACTACATTTCAAGTCTTGGATCTTGACCTCCCATAAAACCTACTCCTATGTCGACCATGGATCCATTCCATGAAGGTTGTACCGTCCACATACCACCAGTGCCTCAAATTCCCATATAATGGCACTAAAATCACAAAAATTGGTGACCCTGATCCCTTTCAATATTGCAACAATCTAAGAGGGACCACCCAACAACAAGTTCTTGTTGACCAAGAGGCATCATCATCCACCTCATCACACTACATTGATCCTTCCACTCTATCCAAAGCATCCACATCCAAAAAATTTCCCTTTGATCCCAAGATTGAGTTCCAAGAAAAAGGGTGTGGTGAATACCAAATGAAGTAATCATACAATGTCAACAATTTGACAACTCCTAAGTCATATGGAAAATCGATGGTAGACAAGAGACAGTCCAAGGTCACTATTCACCTACCTCCCACTACCACTTTCAGAAAATGGTGGGAGATAAGAAAATAGGACATTAATGAAGAAGACATGACTTCCTGATTATATAGAGAAGAAGAAGCTCTTCCACCAACACCAATACCCACTAAACAATATGGAAAAGGTTTTGAGACTATGAAGAACAAAGGCTATGATGGACATAGTGAACTTGGATTGAAAAAAAGTAGGATGAAGGAACCTTTGTCAGTATCTAAGTGACCAAAAGGCTTAGGGCTAGGGTTTAAACCAATCAAGATTGTTGCTCCTAGTACTAAGGTACTTTTGACCAGGTAAGTGCTTCTGAGAATATCAAGATATCTACAACACCTGACACTCCCAAACCATCTGATACATACAACAATGACTACATTGAGATGGACTTTAATGAACATGAATGAGACTCCCTTATTTCCAGTGAATATGATAGCCAAAATGCTTTCTAAACTTGACCTATCTAATACCATGACCCACGACCCTGACAATACTTTTGTCTTTACCTTGTCTGATCTAAACCTCAATGTTACCGATGATGGCATACCTTTAGTCTACCCCCAACTCATCGATTGGGACCAACAAGAACCACCTATCTTAGATGTATTCAAGAATGATGAAGACATCGCTGAGTTCATGGGATAATGAGAAGGAATTCCTAGTGGTGATCATAAGGCTAGATTTACTATTAACTTGGATCACATGGAATACTTTAGGGAGTCTGTCCACCCCTCTAGTCACAAAAATAAGAATGAAAAAACAAAAAATGATGAGTCTCTAGGTGAAAACCGCAAGGCACCTTTAGACCAAGAAAAAGTAAAAAGAAAGGACGTATTCGAGTTAAAAACCTCCCTAAGGTGCCCAAGGATGGAGGTTTGGACATTCTTCCCATTAACCAAGAGAATTCACCTATTCTTATTGAACAATCAATGGAAGTCAATATTGGCACAAATGAAAATCCCAAAGTTATCCACTTTGTGGCATCGTTGACTAAATTAGAGCAACCTGAGTTTGGAGATTTATTCGCAGAGCGGTAGATTAATTTTGCTTGGTCCTATGAAAACATGGTTGGACTTGATTCTGAGTTGGTATTTCACCATTTTCCATTATTCATGATGCCAAACCTATCAAATAGAAACTCAGGAATATGCATCCCCAAATTTCTTTATTGGTCAAAGTTGAATTGAAAAAGTTACTAGATGTTGGCTTTATTAGATTGATCAACTATGCAGAGTGGATCTCTAACCTTGTGCCAGTGAAAAAATTGACAGGTGGGATTTGTATTTGTATAGACTTCTGAGACTTAAAAAAGGCATGTATGAAGGATGACTTCCCCTTGCTGAACATTGAAATAATCATAGACTTGACAACTGGATATGAGATGTTGTCCCTCATGGATGGCTTCTCAAGGTACAACCAAATCATAATAGCCCCTAAAGATCAACATAAGATAGCCTTCACATTCCCATGGGGAACTTATTGTTGAAATGTCATACCTTTCAAAATCAAAAATGTTGGGGCCATATACCAACATGCTATGAAAACAATTTTCCATGACCTCATGCATACTCTAATGGAAGAATATGTAGATGAATTGCTACCAAAATCATTGACACGAGGTGACCACTTGTGAGTCTTAGACAATATTTTCAAAATACTGGAAGAGTACAAAGTCAGATTGAATCCTAAGAAGTGTGTAGTTGGAGTCACGTTGGGAAAGCTCCTAGGCTATATTGTTTCGAGACAAGGCATCAAATTCAACCCAACCAAAGTCAAAGCTATAATAGACAGGCCTCCACCCACCAACATAATTCAACTACACACATTGCAAGGACAAATCTAGTCTATCAGAAGATTCATAGCATAATTGGCTAACAAAATACATTCATTTGAATATTTTCTCAGAAAAAGTGTACCATTCATGTGGACAGATAAGTGTCAGGAATCCTTCCAATAGATTAAGGATTACCTATTAGCGCCACCATTCTTAATGTCACTTGTCGATGGGAGACCTCTCATCCTTTACATTTCAAAAACTACATTAGTACCGAGGCATTATTAACACAGAATGATGATGGTCATGAACGAGAAATGTACATATATCAGTCACACTTTGGTCGGTTATGAACTAAATTACAATCCTATAGAACGTGCTTGTCTTATGGTAGTTTTCGCTACTCAATGACTTAGGAACTACATGCTAAACCATTAGACAAAGCTTGTCACCAAGATAGCCCTGGTAGGACGACCGACTAAGTGGGTCATGATACTTAGTGAATATGATATCCAATATGTCGAGAGAAAAGCCATAAAAGGACAGGTCATTACCAATCAACTTGCAGATTCACCAACCAAGGTTGATCATCCATTAGTCTTTGATTTTCTTGATGAGTCTATATTCACTTTGGACATGTCGGCGACATGGAGATTATACTTCAATGGGTCTCACACAAACCATGGTTCTAGAGTAGGCATACTATTTATCACCCCTCAAGGTGATACCATACCCAAGTCATTCAGAATTGCCTTCTCATGCACCAATAACATATTAGAGTATGAGGCTCTCCTCACAGGAATTCGTATGGAAATCAAGTGGAAAATTAAGAACTTGCAAGTGTACGGTGATTCCCAACTTCTGATTATGACACCAAGGATGAAAATATCACTCCATACAAACGAATGGTGGATAGTTTTAGAAAATATTTTGACATAATCCTCTTTCATTAGGTCCCTCATATTCAAAACAAAGCAACAGATTTCATGGCTGCCACTGACTCTCTCTTGGATATCCCAAATAATGTGCCTCAATATGAGTTTCTGGTAGAATAGTTGTTGATCCCTACCTTCAACATCCCCGAGTCTGAGATGGTCTATAAACTTGTCGGTCCTAACTCCCCATGGTACCAAGACATTTATGACTACCTCCATGACTATATCATTTGTCCTAACCTCTCTATCAACCAGCATAAGACATTTATCCACAAAGCCTCCAAATATGCCATCATTGGTAACACCCTTTATAGATGAGCCCTTGACAATACCCTATTGTCATGTCTTGATACCGAAGAAGCACAAAAAACCTTGCATGAAGTACACAAGGGTATATGTGGAGCCCATTCTAGTGGTCCAAACCTAGCTAAGAAGGTTATGAGAGTGGGATACTATTGGCCTATCATGGAACAATATTCATATCACTTCATCAAAATATGTTGGCAATGTCATATCCATGGAGACTTGATACATGCACCAGCATAAGAATTGCATCTAATAACATCACCATGGCCCTTTGCCCAATGGGGACTCAACCTCATAGGTAAGATCCATCCCACATCATCCAACGGTCACAAATTCATCATCACCATGACCAAATACTTTACTAAATGGATTGAATCCATTCCTATGACATGCATCACTAGTATACAAATCTCAAAGTTTATCCTCAACTATATCATTTGTTGGTATGGTGTCCCCCTCAATACATTATCATTGACAACGGTCATTCATTCAAAAACCAAGAATTCCACCACCTTTGTGACAAATTCCATATCCAACATCATTTCTCCACTCCATATTACCCACAAGGTAATAGCCAAGATGAGGTGTCTAATAAAACCATTCTTACAATCATTAAATAAGACTGTCAATGATGTTGTTCATGACTAGAATCTTCAACTTAACCCCACATTATGGGCCTACCACACTAGTATCCACACTCCCATCGGTGCCACTCCATATTCACTAGTCTTTGGTTCCGAAGTCATCTTACCTATTGAGTTTGAATTACCTTCCCTAAGGGTATCTATGCAAGGGAAAATTGATGATGAAGAATACTATGTATCAAGGCTACATGAGCTGGAATTCCTAGATGAATGGACACAAAATGCATTGGTCCATCTACAAGCATATCAAAATCATCTTCGTTATAGCTATAATAAGAAATTTTTGAACCAACACTTTTACATGGGTGACCTGGTGCTAATGGAGAATCCTAAGAATTAGGTAGAGCAAGAAAAGCCAACAAAATTTGAGTTGAATTGGTTGGGTCCTTATATTGTCACAACAATCTTTGGATCATGATCATACCAACTTTCCACTCTTGAAGGGGAACCCTTGTCAAAACCAATCAATAGTTTGCAGCTACGCCAATTCTACACTTAGCTTCAGAGAGTCATGTCATAACTATAAAAATACAAAAAAAATAAAAATTACCTTGATGAAAACCTAGTAAACAGGCATCTTGGTGACACTAAAAAAATTAAAAATCAAGAAAATAGTAAAGAGAAATAATTTTTCCAATAGTGAAAACCACTTCAATGGTGCTTTGGATAAGTACCATGCTGAAAACTTGGCAAACATGCGTCATGTGTAGTTTACTTTTTCTCTGTCATCTACCATCATTCTAATATAAAAATTTTTTCCCATCATTCTTTCCTCCCATATCATCCATAATAATTCATGTTTGTCTTTCCATAACCTGGAACAATTGACATTATGCATATTTTTTCCTTTCATCTCTATCTATCATTACACCTATCTAATTCACCCCTAATAAATTGGTCTTATACCCAATTGGGGGGAAATACTTGACCTATGTCATCATTAGATCCCACACTTATTGTTGGAGGTCACTATCCCAAAAAGACAAAAAAAACAAATATCTCAAAAAGACAAAAAATTCAAATATTCCCAAAAAGACAAAAAAATTACAGAACCTCAAAAATCCAAAAAAATCAAAATATATCAAAAACACAAAAACATCTAAATAACCTTCAAAAATCCCAAAAACAAAGTCAATTTCAGTCATTTTAGTCCAAGTCCAATCGAACTATGACACCTCTATGTGTATAACATAGGCAAGGTCATCAATCGATGAGCCCTCGAGGCATTAGGTTAGTCCTTTTAGGTTTGGTCAAATAAAAATCATGATTTTGTCCTTTGTCAATAAAATAAATTCAATTCATGTCGAACTATGAGGTCTCTATGTATTATTATGTAGGCAAGGCCATCTGTCGATGAGCCCCCGAGGCTACCTAGAATCATCCTTTAGGGTTTGTCATGTCAATCATAATAAATCAGACATTGTCATCAGACACAAATAGTCATCAAAATGTCAACCAAGTCATGAATCTACAAGACAAATGAGCTAGCAAATCATCAAGTCAACTTAGTCAATTGTCAAAACAATCAAACATCAAATCAACCTTAAACATCAAATTGGTCAATTACTTGTCTTATATAGGATGTGTCCTTCCTATAAATTAGACAATGTCATTAATCAAACTTTTTCATGTGCCTTATACAGTTGGTCACATGATCAAAACTAGACTTGACATCTTATACGACATGTTTCTTCTCCTAAAACCAAGCCTTATCAAACAATCAACTCGTCAATCACCTAGTCCATTAAACATCAACAAACAATTATTGGCAAACACTCTAAATGGTTATTGGCTTTGTGGGATATTATGTCCTATCTTTTTTAATTTTCTTTTGAGTCACATTAACAGCTACCTCGATGATGTCTCGTGAAGGGTTTAGAGGAGTGAGGATGTCTCATGACTCTTTTCTTTGACTATTGTTTGCGGATTGCCTTGGCAAAAAGACCGGGGCAACTTTTCCTTTGGTATGATTCAAGACATTCCTTATTTGTGATTGTTTGTTTCGCAAGTGGATGACCTTGCACACCCTATTCTATGTCATACCATGGTGATTTTTGTCTATTTGTCACATTTTATTGCCCAATGATGATTAATGCAAAGCCTTGCGTAGAAAAGTATACATCTTTAAATTGTCTCCACTAATGACATGGTAACATCCATATCTTTTGCACTAACATTTCTTCTATCTACATCTTGACAGCATCCTATCACACACAAAAATATCTTGCATACATGATCATGTTAGGAAGCATCATAGATAGCATCATCATCATATATATCATCATATTAGTTCATTTATATGGTATGATAAAATACAATAACATAGATTGCATCCATATAGCATTATAATTTCATCAAATCATGTCATATTAAGCATGTCATTACATCCATATCATTTCATAAGCATAATCCGTTATTACATTGCATATTCATTTAACATACATGAAATTTGCATCCTAAAACATTGCATTCAATAAACATCGCATTGCATAATCATATCATTTCGACACACATCATAATGCATTCAAATAGCATTCATCATCATTTACATACATAATACCAAGATATTAAATGCACTCATCTATCATCTAAGCATCATACATAAGCATAAATTAATCATCCATCATATTGCATTAACATATAGTATCATCGTATAATCATAAAAATGCATAAACCTCATAAACATGATCATCCATCTTATAGCATAATAAATGCATAACATAGGAAAGAATATTATAAATCACTGCTAAAATCATACATCATATATATATCACTCAAAATGTGTCACAGTACAATGTCAAGATGTATCATATATATCCCAAAAATAGAGCTCGTAGGCTCATTGGTCAAAAATATACATGTGTCATAATACAATGTCGAAATATGATCTAGCCTAAGCTACCCCAATCCCCTGAAGAAAATGGTCTATCCTCTCGTCGTGGTGACCCCGAAGACCTATGATATGAATGTGGCCTATCATATGGCCCTAATTGTGTTAGCCCTAAGACATCCCTGCTACTCTAGGGTTTGTTGTGAGATCGTCAGCTATGATACCTACCACTGCTCAAGGCCACTAAGGCACTTGATGCTCTCCTCTCTAGTGGAACCTCAGCCTCATACAAGTCTATAATACTACTTTCATTTGCCCAATCTCATAAGTGCTATGGTCATATCTGCACTCAACCCACTAAGGGTGGCAGTGAAATCTATAACTCACTGGTCCGCCTCCCGACTCTTGATTAGTGTAGCATCCCTCTCTACCTGCAGACCATCCCTCTTTGTCATCAACCCATCTCGCTCCATCCTCAATGCTCCCACCTCGACCTCTAGTGTCTAGATCCTAGCAATAGCCTACTCTAGCTATGACTAAATATCAGATATCATTTGATCTATTGTCCCATCTCCTCCTCTAACTCCCACCTCCTCCAATCCATCCTCCATGTCCACACCCATAACTATCCTCTCTCGGAGGACCCACTCTACCTCTCCCATTGTCTCTTCCACTCGTCTCTCCTCCTAGTGCTCCTCCTCCACCTCGACCTCCTCCATCACTACATCATTTTTCCCCACCTCAAGAAGTGTTACATCTTCATGTCACTCCTTCTTGTCTACCTCCTTCACTACCCTCTCCTTGGCTACCCTCTCCTCCTCACCCTCCTCGTGAATCGGTGACAATGGCCTCACCACCCGTTGTCTCCCTATACTCCTCCTCCTATCCCTACCTCCTCATCTCCCTCCTCTATCATCTCCTCTATCATCCCCTCTCCTCTTGTCTCCCCTCCCTCCATCTCCTTAGATGCCTCTCCATCCTCGGTCCCCTCTCCGACCTCATGGGCCCTTGTTGCAATGCTTTACTGGATTTGGTTGATCCGGTTCAATGTATGGCACTAGTTTGTGGGTGACCCACCATGCATGATACTTTGTCTTGGTCCCTGGATCTTCTATACCATCCCTCCATGCTCACTACATTGGTTGAAGTGCATCTATGTCCTGGTCGGTTGTCACCACTATAATCACCTATCCCCATGGATGTACCTCCTGTGAGGAGCATGCAAAATTTGAATCCCCCAAGGCACATCCTGTACCTCTCCAAACTACCTCTTGACCCACTTTGGCTATTAAATTGACTTATCAAAACAATTTTCAAATCTTTTTGAATATTTTTGAATCTTTTAGAAAATTTGCAAAAAAATTCGAGGGGGCATAGGTCCACCTTGCTTTCACCAAGGCATGTTTTGACTAATTTTATTTGACACAATGCGATAAAATACATTGTATCAAAGAAGGGGAAAATGTAGACACTAAAAATTGTCCTAAGCCTACGAACTTTGTTTTCCTCATAAATTCCCCATTCACTCCTGATAATTAAATAATTTTAATTATTTAATTAATTCATTGATATCTTTATTCTTCTTTTGATAAATTAAATAAATTTTATTTATTTAATTGTGTCATTAATGTCCTTTTCATCTATAATTAAATAAATTTTATTTATTTAATTATTTATCAACTTTCAACAATAATTAAATAGTTATTTTAATTATTTAATTATTCACTAGCCTTTTCTATCATTAAATTAAATAAATTTAATTTATTTAATTACTTACTAATTTGTCGTTTTCTTCCCATTTTGAATTAAATTATTATTTAATTCAAAAATCAGCTTGTCACATGTCCCATTTTTGAATTAAATTGTTATTTAATGAAAATTTCAACCTATCACATGTCCTTTATAATTAAACAATGCTTTTATTATTTAATTATTCACTTCCCTCTCAAAACAAATAATTTTATAATTATTTGAATTCCTCCTACAACCTCTTTTTATGTGCCAGTCTCATTATACATACCAATGTTATCTCCTCTTGTCTCATTCAATTTCATCCTTTGATTGAATTATTTTACAATTCAATCTTAGCCATCCATTCTTGACATTGCCCTAATTTTTCCCTAATCCTATTTCATACTACAACTTTCATTCTTGTCCATTGATTGACACATCTTATTGAGATTGAATCTCAACCCTTCATTCAATTTTTTATTTTCTATAAAAGACCCCACCCTTGTCATTTTCATACATCTAGTTCATATGCAAGTACATGTTGCTAGTGTGAAACAACTACCTTCAATATTTTGCTAATCATTATCATAGACTAGTAGTGCATACTCAAATCTAAGGGCATCAAATACATTCAATCAAGATGGAGAAGAGCAATGGAGGTCAAGCAACCATGGCATAGGTGATATTTACTTTGTGTTGATGTTTCTTATGTTGGATTGTGCTCTATTGTTGGTTTAGGGCTAGATAGGTTTAGTTTTGATGTTATTTTGCATTTACCTAAATTTTAACCTAGATTGTTGTTTGTGTGATTTTAATCATAATAATGAAATAAAGTATTATATCATTTTGAAATAAGATAATATAGTTGATAAGAACAAAAGTAAAAATCTATTAAAAGATTTCACAAAAGTTATTAAGGTAAATCAACTTGATCCCCATTTTTTTATTTGTTTGTGCAAGTGAACCCTTTAATTTATTAAATTTTATTTACTTAAAAGGTGAAAAACCCAAGCTCCACAACCACAAAATAGAGTAAAATCATGGAACCTCTATGAAAAATTCATGGTACTTAAACAATATGAATTATTGTTCATAAATATTGAATGGTATGCATGGTGTTGGGTAGTTCTTCATGGGAAGTTCAAGAGAATCAAAAGGTTTATCATCACCATTGTTCCTTATTGTGGAAGTCTCACATGGGGATGCTTAGATTAAGATTTCTAATTGTAAATTTATGTCTAAAAAGAAAGCCAATATTTGATTGGCCTTAGGCCTCATCAAAAAAATTTAAGGGCTAGATGATTATCGTCAATATTTGGATGTTGGGAACCATATTGATTATTTTCTAGTTTAAATGTATTATTTTTATCATCTTTAGTGTTTATATCAGTTTTTTGTGGGTGTGGGATCTTAAATTATAGTAGTATATACTATGAATTTAATTAATACACATATTAATATAATAATATATTGTAATACTTTATTAATATAAAAACATTCTAATGTTATAATTAGGTGAAGTTTTTTTTTTTTTTTTCAATAGACTATAAGCCTGTAAATTATATTAATGAACAGTGATTACATAGGTACAAAAAATTGGCCATGCATATGATTTCTCCATGGCTGAAATACAAGGCTGTTAACTTCATATTTTCTATATTTCCAAGTGGGCAAATGTCTCCTTAAATTTGGAAAATAAGAACCCATCACACTTATACCACGCTGGTCTGATACAAAATAGAGACGTTGTTCCTGATTGGAACTATTTTGTACAAGATAGGACTGCAAATTGGACACAAAACCTTATACCACCCAGTATTTTCCTGTTATATGGTGTTGTTCCTGATTGGAACTATTTTTTACAAGATAAAACTGCAAGTAATAGCTATGTAAAGGGGTGCAAAATTTGACACAAAATTCAAATACTCTATAATTTCACTATTTTGTACATGGAAATAATGGAGGTGACACACAAAAAAGTTATTAGGAAATCAAATGAAAATAATGTGAAGTGCAGGCCCATGGCTAAGAGCTATTTGTCACAACCAACTACATTTTACACCTTTATGTCTAGCTTATCTTTCAGCCTTGTAGATTTTAGACGCTGCCAATGGGATATCTTGTGTTGCCTAGCCTTTTTTGTTTCGGCAGCTGGAAAGAAAACTATTTGAAGACTTACTTAGCAGTTGTAACCAAAGCAACATGGGTATGTGTAGATTCACTTGTAAGAGATCCAATTTGCAGTTTTCATTTGTTCCTAAAGCCAACCTGTACTCAATATCAGCCAAAGCATTAATAAGTTGAACACGAATAGCTTCTAGCATTTTGATATTGAAGATAAACATGGGAATCTCCCTTCTAATATCAACAAAAGCCAGACCCTTGGTAGTATTCACCTTGGAATGTAAAGATAAGCATTTGCAAATGACTCATTTAGTAACCAAAACGATATTTGTTCAATATCTTTGGGCATCGAATTTCTTGTGCAAAGATAGATAGACTGTTGCTTCAGTTATTCGAGGAGAATCCAACTATGTAGACTGCAAAATGTTTAGAGCTTTTCTCATGTCACCACTACTGAGTCTAGCTATTAGCCACCCTCTATGATATCAAGTTTTTCTGAATTTATGATATGTCAAAGTCGTTGTGTAACATTTGTAGCATCAAGAGGAGCAAAATAAAATCTTGTACACCTCGATTGTTATGCTGGAAAGATCTTATGCACATAATTACATATGAGAGAAAACCTTGTACTCTTGGCGTATTTCTCTATAATCCTACACAAGGAAAACTGAGCATCTTTTGTCATGGCATCTGCCTCATCTAATAAGACTAGCTTCCCATTTGACTTTCCACTAAAACTGAAGCTCTGAGTGCTTGCAAAATCTTGAATTTGCATACGAACAACATCAAATTCTCTAGCATCAGAAGCATTCAGTTCAAGTAACATATTTTGGTACCGACTCACAGCTATGGCCAGCATAGTAGACATCTTCTAGGTTCTAGGAGGACCATAAAGTAGAAGATGAGGCAGTCTATTCATAGTTGTCAACCCCGTGTGAAAAGCTAATGTTGTAAATCAATAAGAAAAACTCCCTTGGATTATTTGTCAATTTAATTTAATTTCCATATACAATAGTTAACGTTTGTCTAACTTTACTATTTTTTCTAGGAGCTACTTGAATCAGCTTCTAATATTTCTCTTGGATTTGGATAGGTGTTTGTTGAGTCTTTATCCCATGTTGTTTCTGGTTTCTTTTTATCACAAGCCATGTTCGCCAAACAGTCCACCAATTTGTTACCTTCTCTGTAGGTATGCATGAAATGTGTGGTTTCAAATTCAGACAACAAATCCCAAGACTGTTGCAGGATGTAGTTTAATTTCCAATTTTGGGACTTCCTCTCATTACATGAGTTTATGATTATCAAATATTCTCCCTCTATCTGGAGCTTGGTGATTTTCTTTTCAACTACTAACTTTAACCCATGTAATAAACTTTTTGCTTCTGCTATGTTATTTGTGCCTTTTGGAAGCTTAATTGATTTAGCTCCTATCAGCCTACCTATCTAATCCCTGATTGTACTATCCCCGCTCCTAAAATTCATGGATTCCCCCAAAGGCCCCATCAAATTTTAGTTTCCCAAATCCTTCTGGTGGCGGTTTTCATTTGATGATATTCCTGTCTATCTTCTTATTTGTTGGCTAATGAAGGCTCCCCTTAAATGGTAGAGACAAAAGTTTCCATTCCCTAAGTAGGGATGCATCCCAATATGTGAATATTGAGTTTACATTTTTAGTTCCATTAGTGACCTCTGAGACTATTTTTTTCCAAAAAAGACCAAGACCTTATCTATTCCTGTAGTTTTCTTTCTGAAGATGCATTTTTTCCTCTCCCACCAGAGGCTCCAAATCACCACTGATGGAACCACTCTCCATATGCAAGCGAACAATGAGGATTTGTATTGTACTGGCCAAGTAGTGAAGACATGCCATAGGGTTGTCTATAAGGGAGCATTCCAAGACAAATTGGATTACATGTGTGACCAACATTTCTGGGCAAATGAACACTAGACAAATAGATGATTGACATCCTCCAACTTCTCATCACATTACACACAAGATAAAGGAGTAGATAACCCAAGCTTTGAGAGTCTATCGTTGGTGAGTACTTTGTTGTTGAGTGTAAGCCATGCAAAGCATCCAGCTTTTGGGAGTGTTGAGTCATTCCAACAGAATGAGTAAGCTCTTTTAAGTTGGACATTCTCCTTAAGACTAATTGTTGCTTTATAACCATGTCTTATTGATTATTGGTTTGTCTTTGATGGGGCCCAGACTATTTTATCTGGAGCATCTGATTTTATTACAAGCCTTTCCATTAAAACCTTTTCAAAGTTTGTCTTTTGCTCTTTGGATATCGGTAGGCTAGATGGGTCCTTCCATGCAATTTTCCCTGTCAATTCATCAATTCTGCCAAAATAATCTTTAACTTTCCTACCCCAGCTATTTGTTGTGACTTTTTGCACTATTTGCAATTTTGGTAGTGATTTCAATGGGGGATGACCATTCTAAGAGTCTTCCCAAAAAAGAGCCTCTTTTCGACTATGGATTTCCCATGTCAAGTGAGGTAAGATTATCTTTCTACTTTATATCAAGAAGTTCCACATTGTTGAATCTAGAGGGGGGTTTGCAATTATCAAGATCCTATTTGGGGAGTTGTTGTCAATGTACTTTTTGATGAGGTATAAATAACCTCATGATTTTGACAAGCTAAATGCCCTTCTCTGTTCTTATTAACCACCTCAACCATGTCAATGAGTTTATTTTTAGGAGCAATAATTGTCTACTTTTTATAAAATGATGTATAAATCTTATTTCTTAAATTGATTGAAATTAGCTCGCTAATGTTGATCTAATGGTATAGACTTTAAGACAATGTAAAAGACGTATGCACAACCTATGACTGGAGCGGACTTCAAGCGGTTGAAGTTAGAGCACAAGAAGTTTGGGTTCCAAAAATTTAGGCGTGCGAAGTGAAAGACTTTTTAAAGCATTTTGTTTGTTTTTTGTTTAAGACTTTATGGCTCCATTCTGAGCCTTTATTATGTTTTATATTACAAACCTCGGTTAGTTGGTTAGTTGTAATTCTGTTGAAAAACAGTTTCAATGGTGATCTTCCGCCATCTAAAATTTAGGATTTTGTAAGTAGTATATAGTATATATGTGTAACCACCAAAAGCAATGCATGTTGTTATGATATTCTTTGAGCACTATTCAACTATATTCTTTGTGCTACACTTTTATGATATGAATAAATAAATATTGCTAGTCTTATTCAAAATCAATCACTCTGAGTAATGAAAGTACCATGGATGGATTTGTTTTGAGGATGCAAAATTTCATGTGATTTGAGCTAAACGCAGGAATGCCTGACAGCTAGCCACTCAAGAGATCTCGTACAGTAGATAAGTATTTTTCCTGTTAATATTGTTATCTCTATTTTGTGCATGTTAAATTTAAATGAATGTTATTTTGTGTTGAGTCATGTGTTCCTACAAGTCATGGTTTTGAGTTTACAATCTTTAAGTTCTGTTTACTTTGAAATTTTGGAGTACCCACTCCTGTTGCTAATTACAAATTGTTTGTACTTTCCGTTGGTAGTTAGTCATTAGCCATTAGTTGTCTTCATTTAAATTTCACAATTTAACTGCAAGTGTTAATTCTTAAGTAATTTAAATGCTTTCTAGAATAGGAATCTGAATATTTTCTAGTTTAACAATTTCATGCTTTCTAGCTTAACAATTTCATGCTTTCTAGTTTAAGAAATTTCATGTTTCCTAGTTCAATTTTTGTTTTCAAAAATTCAAAAAATATTGCTAAGAGAGAAATGGCCAAAATGTTCCCTATTGCATACAACCTTTGAACACTACCCAGTTGACATAATTGATATATCTTTAACTAAATTGTTAGGACCTAACAATAGCCTGTCACTTTTTAGCATCATTGTCGGGGACCCATTCCTTTTCTAGTGTTAATAGGAGACTACTTGGATACCTCTTTTAAAAAATAGTTTTCTGGCTTCTTTTTTTGCATGGTTAGAAAATGAGGTTTGCACGAAAGATTCATACCAAAAATCCCCCCAATCGTAGTTCCAACCATAAACATGGAGGTAGAAGTCTCAACTAAAGAACTAATTGACGAATTGATTGAGCATGATCAACTTGAGACTTCTTAGTATACCCCAGAAACTCAACCATTAGAGCAAACCTTTGAAGAAAAAATATTCCTATCGACATCATGGTTGATAACAACAATGATAACCAAGGAAAAGAAACCGTAGAGATGGTGAACCTAAGAGGGGGAGCACGAACATTTACCTATCCCATTGCTCTCAACAAAGATGACGATACACCTATGAAAAACATTTCACCATCCATCTTACCAAACTTCAGAGGATTATCCTCTGAAGACCCTAACCAGTTCCTTTTTGAGTTTAAAGTTTTGTGTCAAATGTATGACTACAAGAATGATAACCAAAAATTGAAACTCTTTCCCTCCACTTTGAAGGACGTTGCAATGCATTGGTTCTTGGGATTAGCTTCACGGTCGATATCCACCTAGCACGATATGGAGTCTTCCTTTTTGTACAAATACCAAAGTTACTGTAGGGTTAGTGATAGGAAAGAGGAGTTGTTCAAACTGAGGAAAAATGAAGATGAAAGCTTAAAATATTACCTAGATAGGTTTATCTTCTTATCTAAACAATGTGGCAAAGAAGCCATAAGTCTGGAAATTTTGAAGATCATATTTCTCAAAGGACTTGATGAAGATGCTAGGAGAATTCTAGATTTAATGGAAAAAGGAGATATGTCATAACTTGGGCTCAATGATATCACTGAGTTATGCCAGAATTTCTCCCTAATCAAGGAGGAATTCATAAATCTACTCTTTTTAGAGGTTCTAATGAAATAGGTAAACTAAATGAGGACACAAAAAATCTCAAAATTGACATTCTTGTTCAGTTAAACACCACTCTAGATGGAATATAAGACAAAACACATAATCCTAAGACCTTATACATCTATTGTCCTCGATGTCAAAACAAACATCTCTTAAGAGAATGTCCTTTGGACAAAACTAACATTTACTAAGTTTGTGAGAAGAGTCATGCCACTGATCAATGTGAGATCCTAAATGTAATCAAGAATTCCAAGAAAAGAATATATCATGTTGAGGAGGAGGTCAATTTTGTGAATCAAAGACCTAGAGGGAATTTCTCTTACAGTCAGAATTCAAATCTCGCCTGGAATCCCCCAAACAATTGGAATAATAATCAATGGGTGGTACCTTGGCCTCAAGCACCACCTAATTGGGGACCTTACCCTTGGGGACCACCTGTATGGGTGGACTAGTCTTGGGGAAACCCCCAATGGAAGAACCAAACTCAACAAGAATGGTATCCTCCACAAAATATTGTGCCTCAATGGAATCAAACTCAAAATCAGTTTTATAATGGGCCAAGGAGGATGTCTAATCTGTAGCAAAACCTTTTACCAGCTCCTCAAAGCCCTTAATAAAATGAGTAGGTCAACCAACCACAACTCCTAACACAACCTATTCCTAATCCAAAGAATAATCATCAAAATACCAAGGTATACTCGACAAAATAGGAAAATGTGACTAGACTTAATGTTATCCATTGTGGAGAGATCCCGGAGAAGCCAAATGAAGAACTTGCTGAAAATACTGAGACACCTCCCATATCTTCAGAGAAAAACCCAGTGAGTAATCAAGACAAGCCTCCTCCACAATCCTCATCCATAACTCCTATGTTACCTCAAGAAGAGGATGACCAGCATTCAACAGACCTTGTAAAGAAGGATTCCACCTTGAAAGAGAAAACTCAAGCACCTTTTTTAGAGCATCTCAAAGCAACCACCTTGACTAACCCTCCAGAAATGACCTCATCTAGTGAAACCGCGTTGATACAAGAAATTGAGCAACTTCAAATCGAGGTTCCTTTGTTACAAGCGATTAAAGAAATTCTTGAACTAAACTAGTTAATTAAACAGTTGTGCATCAAAACACCAAGAAGAAAACCAAAACCGATTAACACTGTGCACAT